>LUCH01017198.1:0-140041 GCA_013368495.1 Paragonimus heterotremus
TGAACAGAGAAAAACAGAAAGGCGAAGCATAAAGATTACTAACCATGTTATAGTTATTTAAAACGGATATACTATATAATGTTTAACTTAGCATAGTTGGGAAGGATAAGAATTATTTTCCGGTTAACCCATTAGATGCAAACTTACCGTTGGTGTACGATTAAATTATGTGTAAGCGTAAACTTTGGACAAACTAAACGGATTGCTTTTGCTTCGATAAACTTCCTAATAATAATTTTGGCTCATGTTGAATGAACAACGGAAATGTGATAAATCGGTCTGAATACACTGAAAGCGTCAGAGTGCAGTCAACATTCACGTGTTTATACAAGTGGGTCAATCGCTGACAGAGTCGCCGTGATTGACGAACTCAAATGCAATCGTATATGAGCCTTGCTGAACAAGTCAGTCGACCAGTTTCATAAAAACAAGTGTACTGTTTTATACAACGAAAGATAGTGGCAATGGACAGCTAATTTCTTTATTTGCAGTGGCATATCGGTATGTGGAATTGTGTAACGTCATAACAACAAGTGATCTGCTATATCACCAATGATTGGTATAGAAAGTTGGACGGCTCCCTGCTGTCCTTATGATGGATACGGGATAGTTGTTGATTGACGGAATCCGAAACGGATTAGCCTGTCGCAGTGACTGAAGCCAAAGGGAACCTGCGCTTCAAACCATCACCCCAAGTGGCCTACACTGCATCGCTTGCGATTCCACTAACACACCGTGTATCCGGTGTAAGCCTGAAGGAATTAGACCAGTAAGTGTGTGAGTGGTCATCTGAATGGTCAGCATAAACATAAATCCATATCTCTTGGAAAATAAACACAGAGAGAAACTGCAATACCAAGATCACTGCTAGGAAAAAAGATATGCAAAATGTAATACAAGAAGCATTTCAGTATACGAGTGCATGTTAGTGCAGTCCAAAGAGGATAAGATTGTAAAACAAAATTCAAAGTTGAACTATGAAAAGACCAGGCAAACGATTAATCACTCAACACAACAAAAAAGCTCTAGAAAAGAATAGTTAGAAGAAGACAGACACTCAAGTTTCTGAAAAGAAGAGTGGAGTGGTTGTCAAACGATTATAGTCTTGGTCGATTCAATTATCAGAATGGATATACTGATATGACGTACCTGAGCCCAATGTACCCGTCGCTTCTTCGCCGACGGTGCACTATGAATATGCTGGTGACCAACTAATCCCAAACGGACAACGTATTCGCGGCCACACACATTGCAACGCCATATAGTCATGTCACCACGACCTATGGTACCGATGGTTCCCTTGCGTACCGCGCGCTTTCGTTCTCGGCTGCGCAATAACTGCTCGTTGGAATCGCGGACACTTGTCCGAATTGTATTCCTCTAAGCAGTCCGGTTCAACGCTAAGTTCACCCAATATCTAAAATCAATTTAACAACGTGAAAGACTTACCTGCACAGCACCCTGGCATCTCAGCTTTGGACCACCAGGACTTCGTTTAAATGATGTCAGTTGTCCATACAGCACCTGCTTCGGAATACAGTCATCGTCCATTCTTCGGACCTGACCTAGCTAACGAGGCTGATTCAACATCAGCGAGGCTTTCATCCCGTTCATGTTCACTCGCCGCAATACCTCAGGGTTCGGAATCATGCCCGATCCCCAAATAGCCAACATGCGTCCCAAACACTGCACATGGAAGCGGCTCAGATAACGCACGTTCTGCTGATACAATATCTACGTTTCACTGCCGTACAGCAGTATAGACAGCACGATTGAGCGGTAGACAAAGAGCTTAGTGCTCGGCTTCAGGCTGTGGTTCTTCCAAACACGTCTTTCAAGACGTCCGAAAGCAGTACTAGCCTTTGCTACACGAGCTCTCAGCTCGCGGTCCCCAGACAGATCAGTGGACAGATTGTCGCCCAAGTTGAAGGCATCTGTGCAGCTGCCGACAACATTTCTAGTGATGCGAATTTGGGGTGAAGATGCACAGTGAGCACCTCCGTCCAGAGATGGCTGAAAGAAAGTAAATGTCTTAACCGTGTTGATATCCAGTTCAAATATCGTTCCAGCGGTCGCGAAAGCTGTGGCCAGCCGCTGTAGTTCGTCCTTGCTATGTGCAAACAGCGCGCTATCATCTGCGAACAGAGGCATGCGCATCATTGAGGTATGTAACTTGGTTGAGGCACTGAAGATTCGAATATTCAGCAGACGTCCATCCGTCCGGTACTCGACTTCAACACCGTCCTTCCTCGAGTCCTGAGAAGCAACTGTTAGCATGGCAGTCAAATATAAACTAAATAGGGATGGAGTCAGGACACAACCTTGCTTCACGTCAGTGACAATGTCAAAATCATCAGCGGCAGATCTACACGGTTACACCTTCGCCCTCATGCCCACATGCAATAATCTAATCAAATTGACGAACTTACCTGGACATCCAAACTTACCAAGTACCGTCCACAGCACCTCGCAGCTCACGGAGCCGAAAGTCTTGGTGAATTCTACGTAGTGTGCATGAGTGGGCTGGTCCCGTTCACGATATTTCTCTTGAAGCTGTCGAGCAGCGAACATCAGGTCGATCGTACTCCGATTCGCAATGTCATCGAACCAGTCCGGACGTTTCTGGCTTCTGACACCAATCCTCGCGGTGGCTGCCGTCGTGATCCGTTTCTTGATGAACTTCCACATACCTTCAGGGGTAGTGGATGCTGGAACGTCGTCCAGACGAGTGGCAACTGCGCATTGAAAAGCAGTCTTCGTCTCGCAGCACTCCATTCGTTTGATTTCCATTTTCTGCTATTGTCCGGAAGATCTACTATCAAGAGACTTGCGTACATGGATAAATAATTTAGTCCTGACCAGCCCATGATCTGTGCTACATTCAGCGCCGTGCATAACTCGCGTGATACGCTCTTCACGAATGTCGCGCTGTCACACAATGACGTAATCAACCTAGTGGTGATGGCTGCTTCGTGAATGGGTCCACGTCGTGATGCCGTTCGCCTCCAGCTAGAATCGAGTGTTCGTGATAGCCAGCTTGTGAGTAGCACATAGGAGGAGCAGACGATTACCGTTCTAATTGACTGAACCAATGCCGTAGAGTAAGAGGACTCCGCGCCAAGCTACCGAGTAGCACCCGACCCGAGGGTTCAAGTCCGCCACCGAATTGCGACGGACAGCTGATCATAGAAATGGTCCTTTATATCATCAGTGTGACACACAGTTGGACCATAAACACTAACAAATGTAGCACACTTATCTCGGCCGAGTCGCAGGCGCATAGATAGCTTTCGAGGGCTGACGCCGTGCGGTTTGTCTACCCTCAAAGCATTGGGGAGATCGGCGACCGCGAAACAGACATCATGCTCCCGAGCACCGTCTGTCGGGTAACCTATCCAGTAGAAGGTGTATCCAGCACTTGTTTCTCGCAACTTACTTTGGTCCAAATTCCCTGTCTTGCTCAAGGCTGTTACGTCGATCCCATAACGACGCAGTTCCATCGTGATTAGTGTAGTGCGCCGTTCTGATCGTCCTTTGGAGCTGTATCGATCCAGCAGCGTGCGCACAATCCATGCTCCAACACAGAGCGTCTTGCTTCTCCGAGCCTGGTTCAGGTTGGTCTTCTGGTTACTGAAGCTTGAGTCACCATCATCTGCTAGGGGGTTAAGTTTTGGGGGACAGTATGAGGGTAAGTGATTGGCAGTAGCATATTTTCGCCTATCCACCTTGCTACGTACAGCAGATAGGACGACCCCGTTTATCCTGCGCGGCGGCCGATGCAGTATGGTATGTGGTTTATGTTGTATAGTCATGGTTTTTATGGGCTTAGGATACTGCCAGGACACCCAGATTTAGACAGGAGAGCGATTAGGGCCCTCAACCAAAGCCTTTGGCTCAAAAGCCTGTACCGCACGGCAGCAGGTGACACGTACGCACACACACGCACCAGCATAAACCATCCAGAACAAGTTCCACAGCCACAGCCCAAGACTTTCGGCACATTCACACAGAGATATTGCTTCACAGAAGAACCAAACGCACGAACAGAGGATCAGATCAGGCAAAAAAGTAAATAACAAACCGAACCGAGACACTGACACCATACACGACGAACGCCTCACAACGGACGCATCTGCCTTCTGTCTGGCTGCTGCCGTTTGACCAATCTGAGATGGTTGAACCTGCAACGACCGAAGTCGCAGTCAGTACAGCCCGCCGGACCAAAACAGCACACAAGACTGACCACCACGCCAATACAGAGGAAAAGGTCAGGATTAGCAGAAAAGGTCAGGACGGAATACCAATACATTATGCAACCACATATCTTTGTGAACTGTATGATTGGGGTATAGTTTACGATCAATTCACTGGGCAGCTGGTCATCATTCTTTCCGGGTGTGGTTGAAAAGTTATTATTCTATTTCAGACAGCGTGATTAATTCTAACACAGTCCGATACTCATTGGAAAACCGGACGCTCAAATTGACAGAGGCATAAAATACACCTGTTTTCGTAACAGATCGCGGCTGGTGTTGCTTACTAATTTTTATTCCCTCCATTTTGCGAAGAGCGTTTTGCTTCTTCTTGACATCACAAATCTGTGACCACCGGTGATAACAACATCATTAACCACCAACTTTCAACTAACAGTATTGCGCAAAGTGCCAAAATTCTTAACAACCAAGCTTGTGATGATGACTACATAATTATTTTTCAGGGTATTCCGTCAACAATGTCAAACTGGTTATTCACTTTGGAATAGATATGAATCTCGTCGTTTCATATTGCTGTAGTAGAAAATAACCTTTGTAAGAACATATGTGTTATTTGGGAACCTCGATCTGTGAAAAGCGATGGAGTGCGATCTCGATCGTCTGAACCACACCCAGAGAAGTTTTAGAGCTTAAATTGAGTTTGTGAGTTGAATGTCTAGCAGCTTAGTTGATTGCTTCTAAATTACGCGTCAGCCATCAGGACCTATTTTATACTAGTCATGTTATGAATATATTGCAGACCAGTGAGTTCTCCCTAGAGACCTTTAGGTAAAAGCACGTGACGAAATTACTGGTGAATCGTCGATACCATATGGTAGTCAAACTGTTCGTGAAATACTGTTTGTGGATTAATTGGTTTGGGCTTTTCTTAAGGAATACCACCAAAAAACAAAATGAAAAGCTGAGAATTAGAACCTGTCTGGGCACGCATTTTTTCTCGTACGCTGAAATCATATAAATTGTTCAGTTTGATTGTTTGCCTGGTAGCGGAGTTCCATTTGGAAACTCGCACACCTGTATTAATCTTATTGTAACGAAAAGGCATCCAGTAAACCACAGTCTTTATTGCCCAACGCGCTCTGGCGACTTTGAATCATAATTC
Organism: Paragonimus heterotremus; assembly: GCA_013368495.1. Taxonomy (NCBI): domain Eukaryota; kingdom Metazoa; phylum Platyhelminthes; class Trematoda; order Plagiorchiida; family Troglotrematidae; genus Paragonimus; species Paragonimus heterotremus. Next base: position 5,377 of record LUCH01017198.1, read on the forward strand.
CAGTCCACAACACCTGGTTTCCGTTCACACGTCATGTGTACTTGTGCCATATTTATAAATTTGACAGACGCATTCTATCGTTGGATTTTCCGGCTGCCATTCCTCGTCCGTTCGTTGACCACTGGCTTGTCCAGTCTCTCGTGTTGTCCTTCATCAGTCCACTGTGGACTTTGACGGTATTCTAAGACTGTGTTGAGATATTCCCCTGAGTGCTTTAATAATCGCGTCCCCGATCTGGTCTTCCATCCCATTTTGCCTGCCATCTCTCGTCTGTTGGTCTTATCCGATCGAGCACTGACTCATCCGGTCATCCAAGCCGTCCTCGATTCGCTCGCTGTGGGTTTTCGGACGCACCTCCCCCACTTTCAGGTATTCTGTCGAGTGTTCGAATATTCGTACCTCCAGTTTGATAACGCACCACATTATGCTAACAGGATAGTTTGTCATAATCTGGTTCGTTCGCAAACTGTTGTTTTCCGGATGTTCTTACTTCCTCATCTACTTCAAGAAGAGCATGCGGGAACATTTTTGAAATCAAGTACAACTGTAAAAGTATCTACTAATAACTAACATAACAAGGAATCAACTTGTGTTGGTTATTGGTGCTGTGTATTTATCATGATGTTACCAGTGAATGCACACTAAATACATCGAAGTCTTTCTTTACGCTTTTGTACACAACAACAAGTATTAACAACAGTCGAAACATACACTACTGCGTTAATATCTGGATGTTCCGTTATTTGTTTTCTTGACGTTTGAGTTGTTCGCGGTGAAAGGTGGACACGCGAAAATCATCTCTGCCGCATGGATTTATTTAACACTTAAACTGAATCTTCTGTCTGCTTCTGACCCATTTCACGGCCAGCCTATATGTATATAAACATTACACTAAGTGTTATCAATGAACTGTCAGCTAAAATATACTGCACAAACAAAATTGCGGACTTGATTTATCTTGTCTTTCGTTTTCCACAATCTGATCGTAACTCCAATCAGTAGATTCCGTGTATATCACCTTCCGCGTTTAAGTATTTGGAAGGTGTAATTGGTAGTTTAATGACTTGAGCAGGATGCGAAATGGCTGCGATTATTGGGTGAGTGTCACAATAAGCTCACTTTTGTGTAACTGTCGACATTCCAAAGGTGTCTCTTAGTTCAGTTTACAAGGTGTTTGTCACCAAAGTGCATATCCTATAACACCTAGACTCTTAACATTTGAATAACACATAGTCCTCGTCATGACACATTGTAGCTGAACATCACCACAATGTAAAAATCTGCTTTAACATTTGCGGTTACAAATTAGGAATAAAGAAGACAATAGGCATGATTTATGTCCGAACAAATTTCCCTGCATCTTTACGATTCCATACAACAAACTATTTATATGCCAGTGTGAGAAAACAGACGAAGATTTGAAGACAGTCAGTCATTGTTATTACCACTTTTTACATAGGAATTTTGCAGTAAATTTCTGCTTAGTGATGCAAACTTGTTGTAACCTAGTCTAAAGTTTAATGAATGATTGCTTGCTTTCTGTGATATACCAGCTGCGTCGGCCAGTCAAACTCATGCTCTATGATGAACATTTCATTTCAGCGTTCACTTATAGTGAATAGATTTCATTATTCTACACGTCACAGCCTCCGGCTTACTGCTTTTCTTCTCAACATCAATTTACAGTCTTTATCTCTGTTGTATGGTGTGCGACATTATTTCTCTCCAGGTAAAATTTGTTTACTCAAATAGACAAATGATACGATAAGGTGATTTTACGTTTGTACACAGGACACTGTATCTGAGTGATTTGAACCTGTACAACCAGCGTCCAGTTTCCCATTTCACTACTGATTCGATTAGCTATTATATCCAGCAGAATTTTGGAAGGACAACATTTAACGATTCGAAGGTAAGTAAGTAGTAACGTGTTTTACCTACTACGTAATTGTCAGTAGCGTGATGGGCAATCGGAATATTCCTTCGTGTATCATTACACCAATTAGAACGGAAGGTCACTTTTATAGCACATACCGAAAACAAGAAGTGACTACTGTGAAGAACAAAGACTTTACCTCGGTTTTGATGTTTTCCAAACGTAGCGGAGATTTTCATATTACACAGTCCGATGTGTATCACAGAGAAAAAGGTCTATATTGTAAGGACCTCTAAGATCGACCTGCCCTGACGATCAATACCAATGTCATTTTGATATATTGCATCACGGTAATCAGTACTGTGCGCTATCCATTTGCCCCAGCCTGAAGCTTGTTACCTGAAGTGAAAAGTCATTCGCTATCAACTGCGGATACATTCGTATAGACACCACTGTTTCCTACAAACCCGACTGGAAAATGGCTTAAACCATGAAGTTAAACTATCGGCAGCATAATATCCGGTAATTGCCAAACCGTAACAATAAGCTTACACGCGAGTTGGGATAATATTCATTCAGTTAACTATTGAGCGGAGCCAAATATTGACGTTTTGTGCTTCTGTTCTACTTGGAATCAGGGTCACATTGGTTAAGGTAACATGAAGAGAAAGACTGTATACAACAGTGTCATTCAGTTAGTTACTGAAAGGAGAAGCACTAAAATATTGAAGTAGCTGATTTTTCCATTTTCTGTTTCATAGCAGATGAGCTTCCGTTTCGCACCTAGTTGTTCAGACGGTAAAAACGATGTTCCAGCCACCACCTACGTGTGTGGCCTCTAGTTAATTTGTTCGGGTCATCAGTTTTCGGTGTTGGTTACTCATGATTCAAAGAACGGAACCACTTTTTAACAGTCTTAGACCAAATGGGTGTATGGTGTGTGTTAGCCTTCTAGAGCGGTCAGTCAGTGTTGGCTATTGGAGGATTTATGTAGCCTATTAGTCTGTTCTGAGGTCAACGCTGAGACTAGTTGGCTTTAAACTCACGAGCTTATCCTAATGTTTCGTCATGAAGGATGAGGACCAGTTAATGATCAGCTGACTTCAGAGGTGTGTAGTTGATTTTTAACACACAAAATATCTACAAAACGAAACTTATAGCTTGAGGGGTTAGATGAACGGCATGGCGAGAAATACACAGTTATTTGACAATCTAGGAAATCAACCACGAAAACAATTTCGAGCAACAAACAGATTGGTTAAATCGGCAAATGTTCTGAACCGATGTAGAGTGTTGCCTGGTTACCTCGCCCATTATATACATGGGACCTAACGATCGATAACAAAGCTCGTGCTGCCTACGAATAAATGTCCACGTATGTAGTGTTTCTTTCTGAGTGTTAATTACAGTGACTCACTATATTCAAACGGCAAACGATCAGATTTCCTGAAAGTGAGCCATTTAAATTCCTAAAATAATATTATGACTGTATAAAATGCCGTTCTCTAAATGAGCGCGGATTTTGAAGTACAGTATGGTGGTCCGGTCGAAAAGTGTACGCGACTATCACATCGGTGATCACTTGTTAGTAAAGTTAGAAATCCCAACGTGAAATTTGTAGAACACTCTTCTGCAGCTAAACAGATTTGCGTCTAATCAATAAGACTGCTGGGTATGCTGGCTGACCACTGGAAAGAATTCCATTTCGCGTTCAATGTAGCGCAGTAATTAGCATTTTCCACATTGTATTACTTAAATGAGCTTAAAATCGGTTTATATCACTTTCTGTTTTCACAGAGCACAATTTCCTGATAACGCTTGACGCTGTAAATAAACGGTCTCTTCGCACCGATTCAAAACACCACACAGTGGAAACATGAATGAAATAAAGTAGATCGCGTCCCTTTGTTAGCCATCTCTATTACTTGTTGTCGTGAATTTTGATTGAAATCACATATTTTGAATGTTGTAAGTATCCACTTCACAACTCTTTTTTGTGCTCTATTTGTAAAAATATTTAACAGTATTTCTGCAACTTTCACAGACATGCCATTGCAGGTGATTATAGTAGGATAAAAACCCGATTATCAAGTGCGTTTGATGCCTGAAACTACATAACCCAATCCCTGACCGAACACAATCGAGTAGCACCTCATTCATACATCATAATTAGAGCCAAAATTCACTCAGTAGAAGGAAATTTTTTGAGTTCCACTTTGTACGAGGTAGAATTTGAGGATTCGTAGCTCCGACAGAAACAATCACAGTAGAGCGTATTCAACGATTGTGTCTAGATGGAAACGAAGTGAATACAATTATAATATTGAAAATAAGTTTATCGCACCCGAATTAAAATTGTGGTGATAGTTTTGACAGTTATTGTGTGCTTGAACCGAAATGGACTATGGAAGATGCAGATGTTCTGGTGTATTCGACCATGCTGCCATGATGACATGAATGAGAGTGTATGCACCATGCCAAGCTGTGAACTTGTTACACTGGCGCAGATGGTTGCAGAGACGGGAACCAGACATTTTCTTATTTGTTTAAGCCACTTCTCAGTTTAGAAGCATTCAGTTACGGAGGTTATTACCTAGTATTGTGATGCAACTGTTTTGCCGAAAATTCTCCACTCCACCGATTACTAATTATACGTCCATTGTAACCGAGACGTTGTTGTCACAACGCAACTGTCTGTATGATTTTAACGCACATCAGTACTATTCGAGAAACAGGTAGGACTATATGGACGAACAACAAGTTTGTTAGTTTGACTCCTCGAGGAAATAGACAGAAAATGAATCAATTGTAAATAGTGAATCACTCACTTTACTGATTCCCAAATCCGGAATAATATCCACGCTCAAAATGTTAACAAAACCGATTTTGTAAACGAACACACATGTTTGCGTTAACTCAAAAGTACGTTATCACTGTTAATAACGAAAAAAATCGTATCTGTAGTTAATCGAAATCCAAACAAAGTGGAACTCTCTTAATCAATTCACGGTGTTTGACGCAACATTTTAACATTTTGCTACGCACTTTTTGCTTGTTCTGAAGGAGATAATAGTTGAAATGAGCGTTTAATATAAAACAACCCAATGAGTATTGAAACAAATGACTTTTACCGGGTTCCCACAAACAACATCGTGTTTCGTGTTGTTTATTCACTAAACAGTCTATGGACAAAGATTAAGATTGAACGCGTAAATCGCGATGAATTGTTCATCCGGAACTGTTCTCAGACATCGGTTTAAGACCTTTCACTCAGTCGTTTATTGATGAAAACATAAGTGTGTAACAGAATTCAATGAATTAACAGAACTAACTCAAATATCGTCCTGGTACCGCACCACAGTTGCTTTGTGTCCAAGCTCTCATGAAGATTAAACCAGAACTATCAACACCTTCGAGAGTAATGTTTTCCTAACTCTGCTTTCAACTTTTCCCCAGATCTTCACAATCAGAGCAGACTGATATTCATCGTCCAGTTCACTCATTTGGTCCTCGGGGAACACGGACCAGAAAAACTTATACTGTAGCCTCAGTTGCCCAAAAATGCTGAGGAATGTTCCAGAATAAAAGATAATGAGCCACTGGCAAAAAATAGGTAGCCTCTAAGTAAGGCTATTGGTCAGGCCAACAATAAGTGTTTTATATATTCACACAGGGGTATTTCTGATGGATGATTGGTTACCTTCTGCACTCTTACTAACAGCACGAGGCACTATAACGTGTTAAAAGCGTCAATTAACTTGAAAAATCAATGTAGAAACTGTCAAGTTTATGTAATGTGACGCTAAGAATGACTTTGCGTTAACTGTTTCATACCCATTTTGCCCGATATGTTGGCAACACTATTAAGCTATGTGTTACCAACAGTCTTACAAGCTAGACGACAACCAGAGAGTAAGAGTCTGGGTAAAGCCCTACAAGCATGAAGCTGGCAACGAAAACGCTTTATCGTTCGTCAGTTTGTCATGAGTTGGTCTAGGTTCGAGACGGGAAACCTGTTCGTAAATTGGAATCAGTGGGCTCGTGTGTGCTATGTGACAGGAAGATCACTATAGCCTAAAACTGTTTCACGTATTATGTTACACAGTGATCCGTTGGTTCCCATGGTGGGTCTGTGTGAATCACCTAAGAGCTTGTAGTATTAAGAAACATAAGCGAATGAACCAATTACTTTGGTATGAACTGCTTTGAGTGATTTTGTACACATCCACTTGATCGGTTGAAATCATCCGTAAAAGGATTACCTTCGACGGTTACACTTAACGTACAGCGCAAACTTCCAATAGAAGCGGTTTTAAACTTACTACTTGTTCAAAGGTAGGTTGCGCATACAGCTCACATTCCCTGGCCAGATAAGGTCGCATCAGTCTCTCTTCACTATGTAAACAAAGGCAATACTCGTCTACTAAAATCTCCTGAACTGTGTGAGACAAACAACAGGATGGAAACACAAACACCTGTTATCTGCATAATGAACAGTTAATGTGGGTGACTTATCTTCTTGAAACACTTACCTGTAGTGTATTCCTACACATAAAGCAGGAGACATTGTTATCCTCTTCTGGAAATCATTTGAGTTGGTCGACTACAAACTGGTGTTGGGAGTACATTCAACGCAACCTTGCCCACAGGTACAGTGACGTTTACATAAATCTCTTCAAACATCTCAGTTTTGACTTACATGAACGTTAGATTTCTGTGACTACACACGCTTGAGAGATATCAAAAAATACCACAACTTGGCAAGTTTCAGTGCGGATGACTCGTCGTTATTGTCTACTTTTTATTCACTTTCCCAAATTACACCAATGATCTCATAACCAAGCCACAAACCAATCAATCCATTCAAACAAATTCGAACTACTCATAAGCATCCACCTTTAGATCACTGAGAAAGTCGTCACTAGATTTGAAAGGAAATGCTTTATCGGCATCGTACTTAGGTATCAAATTGTTTAAACAAAAAACTTTTAACGTAGCCAGCTTCGCCACTTTATTAACGACTTATACTGAAACCATAACATAACTGTACGGTAGACTGCAAGGGCTTCCAAAATATACACAGAACCCTGCGCAAAATGGACTTTAAAGCTACTTATCAACAAGCATCCGGATGAATTGTTGTATCCGTTACGTACTTCAAAAGAGATATACCATTTATCCGCAAAACATACAGACTTACCTTACTAGTATATCACCGTTAACGTGGATATTAAACCAATTAATGACGCGGATAGAACGCTAAATGTATATAACACAGTTTATCGATTCGACACTAACTCCGTTCTCACCTGCAATCATTGAGTGGCAGACAACTTGAACTCGGCAACTGTTCTGAAGAGAGAAATTGGGGAACTACAGGGTGTCAACAGTGCAATTATCGTTGGAAACGTTCAGATCCTTTATCCGAAATGGAATAGACAAAGACAACCGTGAGAATGGCATGCGCTAATGCGATACGTAACTTTAAGTGAGGAGAAGCCACTCAGAATTGATGTCACGTTTGTAGACTTCTTATTATGAAAAAGTGACTCAGTTGTTTTTACTTAGAGGGGATTGTGCATTCTCGCAGACATTTCTGTTAATCCCTCTAGAGAAGACTATTAAACTACATTTTCTCTGTTATAAGAACTCGGCAGCAGTGCACATCTATGTTATAACCAACACTAAAAAACTGGCCACAACTTTATCTAGCAATAGTGTTGATCGGTAAGCCAGCATCCTTAAGTTAACCGCGATTAAAGTATCAGGTCGGAACGCTAGGCAACGCTCGGTTGTGAAGACTACTGAGTTTTTCCGATTGCATTTAAGGGAAATAATAAAGGTTTTGTTAATTATAATCAATGAAATCTTATGTAATACTTCTCTTCTAGTTGAAGTCACACCAATCTACAAAAAAATGAGTATTGATTAGATGATTATTGTGTTGATGTTAATGATGGCGTACTCTACGGGGTCTATAGGCCCAGACGTCAAACTAAATACATCTCACCAAATTAGTCATCCACTTAACCGATCTGACCACAATCTTCACATGCGAGTTACTACTGACAGAAGGTGTGTACAAGCTATCGGAATGCAGAAACTGGCGACTCGCAGAATAAATAATGTAACTGAAATACCTACCATGCGGCATAACCGCGAATGTCATTCAGATCCGACCCAGAACTCCACGTACAACTCAAAGATACATTGCCAAAATATGTGAACTTATTTTGTGTTTACTCTTTCACATGCTACTGTGGAGAAGGTTTGGTCGGTCGCACAACCAGGTGCCTTTCTCAAAGGATACGTGAACACCACGCAACGTGACTGGCTAAGGGCGGGGTAAAGTCCATTTGGAATGCAATTCTGGCGCATCTTGTTGACTCAGAGCACCTAGTCTCACTGGAAGTAGCTTTTCAGCCCATTTGCTACTTCCTTATTCGTCATTCCAGCAGACTCAAATTTCGTATTCTGACCACTGCGGAACCGATCAGAATCCGGTTGCGCAATCCACACTTGGGTATTTCGAAGAAATTTGTACAGGGCCTATGGTTACCAAGGCCTTCCGTTACTGACTCGACATCTCCTGAGGTCAATTTTGTCACCTAATTGCCCTCCAATTTACAGCCGCGTGATGTAATTATTTGACTAATTACCTTTGATTTCGTTCGCTTGACAACCAAGATTATATAAAATGATATGTAATTGGCCCAATGATGAATACCCGAAAATAGGTTGTTCGCCAAAACTTCTCTTTAATTTTAAGGAATTTCATTCCTACGTGCATTTTCCGCATGAAAATGATATAACAGACAGCGGATTCGTTACGATCATATCAGTCCCGGAGAAATTTTATAGGTTACAACAAACATAATGGTGTGCTTGATTTTTTGCGCTGAGATTAATGTCGGTTAACAACCAGGCCGGAATATCGGGAGTTCATGAAATTCTGTAATCAAGGTGTAACTAGTGAGAATACAGGTGCAGCTTTAGGACCATTTACTTGAACAAGGGAAATCAAAACCGTTGCTGTGTAAATTTTGAAAACCATGAACTAGTTCCAAAACAGCTCAGAAAATTGTTCGTTCGCGCAAAAGGCTGAAGTGGGTTTGTAAGGAAGTGGAACGCTGTGATGACTTTACTGTGTGACGTAAGGTGAGCAAAGAGGAGGCTTGGATATAAAGATAAAGCCAACAAATATCCAAACATGAATAAAAGCGTAGTTGACAAGACCAATTAACAGTAAGACTGACGAAGGATGTCAAAATGTTGACGAGATCCACGGATGCCCTCAGCCGAATAATTTGGGGTTCCTAGATTGAAAATCACCAGTTATAAAGTATACAACTCCAACAGAACAAAAGATTCGACCAGTGAGACTGTATATCTAGGGGTAGGTTAGATACGTTATTGATGAACGCCACGCATTTTGGATCTAACTTTCAATATAACTGACATTAAACCACTAAATTGCATTCGGATAAAAAAGGCTATAAGCGAAAAGGGGACACATAGTGCCTATGATCAACAACCATCTGATCTCATAGTTAATTGGGTGCCAGGAGGAAAAAATCGGACGACGGATATTTTATTACGAAGAAACAAGAAGAATTGGCTTTCCCAGAGTAGTACGATCGTAAAGCGCTTGGTTGCGGGAAAAGCGATGACACAATACTCCGGAGGAGAGTAGAATCATTGCTGGAAGGTAGAAAATGAAAAACAGAGTATTTGAAGAGGCCTTTACATTAAAAGCGGCTTTAAATTAACCATTTTTGTTATGCTGAACCGCAAGGTGTAAACTGCAGACATGTGAGCTTCCGTTGTTTTACATGGTTCAAACGAAGGATGTTGCCAACATGTCACGAAGTGGTACACATGGGCTTATCCGAAACACAATTTCCTGAAACCAACTTGCTGGTTAAAGACAACCAAAGTACGCAGCATACAACACAACCAATCCCAGTATTGGAATTTGGTGAATTACACATAGTGCATATTGTGGAATTCTTCTCAATCACATCAAATGTAACCACCATAACTCGTTATGACAAGACATCTTCCCAGATGAGTGAAAGTAACAAGTAGTCCACACCACAACACCGCCACAGTGAGTGAAACCATGATGGGACATGTTGTGCCAGTGACCTATCTCACAGATCAAGGCCGATATTTGAACAAATGAGCATGCTGCATACATCTGGGGGTCAGATGACTCTAAATGACGAAAAAGCACCAAAGTACGACCTAAATGACCAAAATAAAACTGATAGCTAAAAAGTACCTAGTAATTAAAGAAAGTGGTCGTAAATCAACATTTTCCTGAATGTTATAAGTTCAGCATTAGATCTCTGTGACACTTGCAGATAGTGCACCGTCTCACGTCACGTGTCACACGGGTCCGCGGCTATCAGCGGATCGATGCAGTGGAATTTTACCATCTGTCGAGCTAACATCTGAGGTAAGCTCAGATAAGCGCCATGAATAGTGCATGGAATAAGACAAGCAGAAATTGGATGACTTTTCTTACAAGCCCCGAAGTCAAATATAAGATACATCCAAACACATCATTGCAAGGTCCAGAATCAAGGCAGATGTTACTGAGATGAAAAGGTATTTTGATGCTGTACCTAACGATGAACAGAAATGATGAATGAATAGCAACCGGTTGAGAATATAACGTGGTTTACTGACAAGGGTCAGTTCAGAGAACTCATAAGTTCTGGAGATCAAACGGGAATCAGAACACTTTTGTCATCGGAGTGGCAACGAAACAGTGAAGAGTTAGGGAGATGGGCGTAAAGAACTAAACACAGAAGTAGCGAGAGCTACGGTGTCTCTAAACGTACGTTGGGCGTTACTCTATGGTTCACATGAGACAGAGACAAGATCACCACTGGTCCTAACCATTAAAAATTTTGAACGGATTTACGAAACTTGAATAAATGACGAACCGTATAGCAACCAACTGGATAAGGCCAATGACAACCATAGTCTGCAACTGGGCGCTTTTATTCCTGACAGTGAGTTTTGTGTACACTGTATATCGGTTTTTATAACGTTGCGTATCTGTTATCAACCACCTTTCGAAAAACACAGTTACCACGTAAATATTTTATAACACTGAACGTTTACCGGTTTACCGATACCGACCTGATAATCACCGTATTGTTATCAGCTCGGAGGATATGCTTGAATAGCACATCTACAACAAACTAATAACTACCTGGCGTGTACTGCAATAGCAATGTGACCATTTGTTGTACGTTTTATTTTCGATGATTCGAGAGCTACATTAGGGATTAGAAAGCCTACAGTAAACGCGGACATTGCTTCTTACATAGCCCCTAAAGATATCAACGACACTGTCATTGTAATCGAAGTTTTGTGTAAAACTTGTCGTACCTGAACGTACGTAAGCAATCATGCAGCAAACTCTTGATCATCTAGAAAGACGTCATTACAAATGCTCGATCTGGAATCTAACATCGAAATTTTCTTTGGCAGGTATGATAAATAGATGACAGTACCCCGGAGATTAAAAACGTTTTCACTTAAATTCAACGGTTCGATCACGTTCATCTACGATAAAAGCACATTCACAATATTCCGCCTGAACAGGCATTCTGTACAATTGATAGTTCAATTCCGTAAGTCGACCGAAATGGGATGAAGTCACACAGTTATAACCACGAAAACCTGGCAAATGATAGTGTAAATGTTACACGAGTCCACGAGATTTCAATGGCTGAATTGATTCATTCTCCCACAAGTCGGGCAACCAGATAAGGAAAACTAGCAAATTGATTTTAAGACCAAATTTCACAGTCGTTTGTCCCTGTTGTCAAGCCAAGAGATAAATCTTTCCTTCAGTTTGTTATCCGGTCAGCTACCCCGCGGTTTTACGCAAAAGAAATGAATACAACTATGCGCAATATTTGACTGCATAGTGTATGCACGTGTGTTGGATTGTCCAGAGTGTTGTTTGGCCTTATTTGCTTTTCATCAACGTAATCCGGTTCCTATTAGCAACATCCGGTAGCATGCTGCCAATCTTCACTTTCCACCTCCGCCCAGCAGGCCAGAAACAACGGTTCGCCCACCCACCCGTCCACATGCCGTCTCCTAGTTTTGCCTGAATAAATTTCTTTACGCTGGTTGGTCAATACCCACCGCGTGCGTTCTGCCCTGTTTGCAGATACAGGATTGGTTAACTGTGTCTGAAGCATTTGTGCCAATGACCAGAGGGTCAGAGAGGAGAACAGGAGAATTGATTGGAATGGCCACACTCGCCCACTTACAGGAGCATTCAAGCCATGGCTCGTTCCCTTGTATTTGTTGCTAGTGTATGTGATAAAAGCGCCTCTTATAGGAGTTAATGCACGCATATGAGGAATGACGTCTAGATTTGCGCTTGATACACCTCGACTTGTAGATCGGTATCCGTTTGTGGATATTCGGTCGTTGCACGATTTTCTACACTTGTGTTCCCAGTACGACGCAGCGCACCAAGCAGGCAACTATGAGCTAGGTGGCAGGATCGTCCAGAATATTTTAGAAACATATTTATTGGTGGACAGTGATATTCCTTCAAGCAACGTTCTCTTATCGGCAAATGGAATAACACCCTGTAATAGCGCGGATATAGCAAAGAAACAAGCACTGCGTTATGTCATAGATGCATCGACGTTAGGCAGGGTTATGGAGCGCATTCAAGGAGTAGATAACATGACAAAAATTAATGGCAGACAGAACGGTTACACCACTTCAAATCGAGAACATCTGCCTCAAGACCTCTTCAACGATCTGCGTGGGGAGGTGGAAAATTACATTTCCTCAAGAATCAACTTAAAACTCATGGAATCGTCATATTTAAACGGCTACTTGGATGAGATAGAACATGATGGGTAAGCGAAAAACTTGCCATGTACCCTGGTTTATAGAACATTTCCACTGATATTTCCATCTGTATAACAAAATTGTTCTGAGTTACACGTTCTAATAATCGTGATTGAATTTTTTCAGTCGTATAGTGCTGTTCATCAAAAAACTGGCGCCAGTCTCTGCTAGCTTACTAGCAACATAAACCATCTCGGTAATTCTTTGAGTGAACAACTTCAGACGATGAGTTAGAATACTTCTGGATTGTAATCAATCAATCGTTATCAAATTTTGCTCAGAAGAAGCGATCTCACTGGAGGTGGAAACCAGACGTTAGTTGACCAACTCTTTCGATCCATTTGTATTAGGAATCCACTAAACCGAAAGTAAAGAAACTGACTCGAATTGGCAAGGCTGATTATCATTTATCTATTGGATTAGTTCAAACTGCGACGTAGCATAGGTGTCGAGCAGATCTTATGGGTGCCAATCACATTTACATGGAGTAAAGTTTTCAGACATCTATCCAACTTTGGTGCAAACTGGCCGATCTTTTAGCTGCAAGGCTAAAACCTCTGTGCTTGCATGGCGTGTAGGTTGATTGATATGTCTCTCTTTCTCAAAAAAGATTCCCAATACTGTTGACGACAAACCGGATGTCCGGAGTGATAAACCAGTGTTTATTCAAAACAAGTGTTTCACTCACAATGTTATCTTAACTGTGAAGGACCAAGATAGTCACCAAACGATTAGCCAGCCTTTGTGTTGTGATAAGCAGCATGCACTACATTAAGTGATCTTCTGGGCTGCGATAGGTATCTCAAGACTTCACCCTACTCTAGGTATATGACTGGGTATCCGACTTTCCAAACATGACCGAAATGTATCGGCCAAACCCGTTGAGATAACTGAGTGTATTTTCAAAACGACAACAATGAATGTTAAGGATTTTAGTGAGAGGAAAGTTCATGTGTATAGTTCGTTTGTTGCCACAGTGGAATTACGGTAACTGGACAAAATCAGGTTTAAAATGTGATTTGCAAGGGAACATTTCCTTTGCATATCATCCGTTAATGTAATGGAATTAACAGGAATAATTTGTCACCAGCAAGCTTTAAAACAATGATTACGACTTGCCGCCTGATACGGGAGTTGCACACAATGTAACGGCATGAAACAGAGGTCCTGATAAACTGATTCAAACACTGTTAACGTACGAGTGGAACCAAAAGTTGAATAAGTGTAAGCCATATCGACAAGAAGTATTCAGATGTATCCCTCTGCATCCCCAGACACAACCACCCCGTAACCAGTTCCGACTGTTTAAGCTACCACAAACATGTATACCTGTTTCATCCATTTCGCACCTAGTTGTGCCAGTAAATCATAGAAGGCACTGGAAATCAATCCGTTCTGAAGGAATTTCATTTCTACCATAAGATTTCCTATAATCAGTGTCCAATTCAATTGACCCTCATCTGCTTTCAACACGCGTGCTTAAGTTTGGCCTAATGAGTTAACGCCCAGTAATATATCATCAACCAAACTACAGACCTAGATTCCACGCCTAGCACACTGTCCTGTTAAGGGTGCACTTGTAAAAACCAGGTATTTTCGTACATTCCTCAGGGTGTTTGGAAGTAAAGTAACGAAACAGAACTCACATATTTTATACGGTCAAAGTTACATGTTCGAAATCAGTTAAAGTAAACTTGTATTGTTTTGTGTACATTCCTGCACAGTGATCAATAAATCCCAATTTTTGTGTTTTTTCAAACACACCTACACCCACATTAGTACTTGTGGATAGGTCGATTTTAGTTACTCAGCGTCAGGTAAAAGGATCAATTTAGTTCCGTTAACTAGAATGGTGTACTCCCGATTGTGGCAAAAAATATGCACTAGTCACCAGTTTTAACAAGAAAGAAACTGCAGTCTAGTGCCTATTTTCATAAAGAGCTGACTGAAAGGTTTATTAGACAGAGGTAGATTCGATCAATCGTTAGTAACGGCCAATTTCCATAGAGGCTGGAGTCTCATACTACTCATTAGTAATTAAACAACTGCCAACTGATTAACTTCGTTAATAGCCCAACCTGAACAATCTAACAGTCCAGGTTAGATTTAGTTTGCTTGCTAGATGTCTATCAACTACTTCTGGCTAGTAGCCTGTTAATTATGCGTTAGCAACCTATTCCTGAAGTAGAAACCTACACTATATACCTTCGGATGCATCTCGTTCAGATGAGATCCAATTTCGGATTGTCACTAAATATCTGGAATAATTTTTGCAATAAGTAGCACCAACCCGCGTTTATCATTTTGTCAACGGGTCACTTAGCTTAACATGATGTGCCAACCGTCAACTGAAGGAGTATAGTCTTTCGTGAGACTGACCGCAGATTTAAAAACAAGTCAATATAAACTTTATGCAATCCAAGAGTAAATTCGGTACAACAACCATCACAATTGTGCTAACAAACAAATCCACCTTGGTTTAAAGAATTCTATCGGAATACCTAATTGACCATAAACAACACAACGTATTAACGTGCAAGATGAAAGATTGAGTGTAACTTTATATGAGTTCATGCGTGTAAACATGTGCTGTTTCCTGTACCAAAGAACCAGATTGGGACAGAAGACGACTGATATGATATGAAAACACTGGTTCCGACAACCTGTCGCCCACGACAGGCAGTTTGAAAATAATAAACCTGACTAAGAATGAACGGGAGAAAACCAAATTCAGATACTTAAATAAGGCATGATCTATTTTGCACGGACGATGGAGAAATCTCAGAAGACGATAACCACCGGAAGGAGAGAAGCTACACAAAAATAAAACAGCGAACAGGTGAATGAATTGTCGACGCAGCTGTAGGATAGCGACATAAAAGCTAGCTTGTTAACATCTTATGTTACAGTAAATATTCGGGAAAGGATATGGGATGGTGAACCATGCCGACAATTTACAAGAAGTGATTGAGACATTGGTGCATGATTAACAGAGATCAAGCAATGGTCAAAAATCAAGAATACCCACGAACAGCTCTTAGGAAGAGAAGAACTGACTTCCAAAACTATCAAGAGTTAGGGAATAAGAAAAATTCATGTTAACCAATTCTATAAAATATAGATAGATGAAGGAGACATCATTCAGACGCAAACTCACGACGAACTGCCTTCTGCCGTTTGTGGTTAAGAAAGCACATGCGATTTTTGGGGTTGAGAAGAAGTTACGTAGGTCAACGAAGTTTTTAACAATGAATAGATAAAATCATTGTGAGAGAAGGAGGTAGTCCTAACAGGTACACGAAAGCATCCATTGTGGGATATTGAATAACTCCAGTAAAGTTATTCAACTCTCCGAAGTCAGGCATCCAAATATGACTCTAGTTTTAAATGAGCGAAGGGAATTTTTGTCTCCGACAAAGAATCTTATGACTACAAAGAAATTACCCATGCAGGTGGCAAGCCTCATCACTGTGGTTCCATGTAAGCTGTTTTGTCCCACTGGAAACGTTGATACACTCCTGGATGAGACAGTCCCATGTTTGTAGTTCTTATCAATCTTCTCCCCTTGCCGGTTTCAAACCAGCTTAATACCCCATTGTATAGGGCAAAATGGGTTTCTAACACTGTGATGCATAGGTGACTTTCAACTCGAATAAGTACTCTCGCTACTGACAGTCACTTGGTCTAAATGTGCATAACTTTCAAACGGAATGCATGTTTGTGTGTACATTAACACACAATAGGTGTTTGGCCATAAACCAAACTCTGAAATCAGAGAAGGTGCAGTAACTGGAGTAAGTTCAAACTGGAGCCCAGGAATGAGGCACTAACGGACGTCAACATCGTTAACATGGTCATTAATTTTGGCGGTTTGGGTAAGGAAATGGTGCTGCAAAAGAAGATGAGATTATCAGTAGAGTGAATTGGGCAATTCCTGCCAGATAAGTTGACTGTGACCGGTGCACACCATCTTACTCGGCGGTGTGTACCATTTATGTGTAAACACACATCTTTAGAAGACGACTGTTTCTTAGATTTGCCAAGTGAGATGTAAGTATGCATTTTTTTCCGATTTAAACCTCTCTGCAAAGCAATCATAACCGCTTCGTTTGTATCACGTTTGTATGGTAGTTTGAAGAGACGTGACAGTTGTTCTCTTGTTGGTAATGACCGCCTTACGACTTGGGTTCAGTCCGCAACCACGTAGTACTACTTCCATTAAATGGAAACGGTTAAAGAAAAATATATGGCTGTCAAACAGTACGATACGATAGAAGAAAAGGTAAATAAGATGTGGTACTTCAACAATACAAAACCACATTCTACGTGGCCGAAACATCAGCGAACAGGCCCTCCTTAATTACTATCTCCAGTTCTGTGTGACCAACTTGATTCAGTTTGAACCATTGACGTATTCTGGTACTTGGTAGAACATTCAGTTATTGTGTTATCCTTGAAAGGCACACAAAAAGACTGTATTATCAATCAGATACATAGTGACCTTGATTGCGATTACCTTAACTTGATATGTGCTGCTCACGAGGTGATTGCCATGTGGGTGATTATGTGAGGCGTGTGATTTTGCCATTTTTTCTTACACTGATCTGAAATTCGGGTGGTTTTCACTCTTTCTCTCTCTCGGCAAGTTAAGAAAACTTGTTTGAAAACGGAGTTGCTCCCACTCGTACAAATAAACAATAAATTATTGAAGGGCATCTTTATGTGTTTTTGAAATGCCACAGAAACTTTGACAGAAAACAGAGAACGCGACTATTCTGTTCACTCGGATTCAATACTGTCCAGTAGTAATAGGGCTCACAAATGCCAACAAGGGATTTTGATATGAACCGGAATCAGGAACATTGCTCGTACTACGATTTTAATGAATGGTCACAGAGCGTCATGGCCCACCAGTAAACAGTCGAACAGCATACAACACATACACTTTCGTAACAATCTTGACACAATGTATAACTTTGAATTTTGGGTAGATTTCACAAAACCTACTGCAAGTAAGCCATGTCGCTACACGATCACATAGAGTCACACTCCATAGATAGAAATCTGAGAAAGCTCTGCTCATTGTCAACAAAGGTATTTCTCCATCGCCGGTGCAGTATATTCGCTGCTGCATCCCACTTTCTTTGTATATTTATCAGTCTTATTCCGCCAAATTTTTGAAAAAATATTGTCTCACATAAACTTTCAGCGTTCGTACTTCACCGATCCGTCATCAACGTAACAAACAAAGATTGGAAGCTTTTGTTCACCATACCGTTGTTGTTAACCTATGGGCAAAACCGTTTAATCTGAGAGAATTTACAATGTATTGGTTCATGTTTTTTATGTGAATGGGTTATAGCCATTAACTCATACTTTAATCAGGAACTGCACACTGTCGAAGATTAATAATTTTCTGATGTTCACCTTTTACGCCGTCAAGAATAAGTGTCCAAAAGTTACCAGTAGAAAACGTGACTCTGAAATAATAGCCAACTACACAATGGCCAGTGAGTTAGTAGAAAACAAGTTACAACAACGGCATGAAAACTACATGATTTTTCCGGTCCTTTATGCAATCTGCAAACAAAATCGTCTACTACACTCTGGAACTGCGGATTATAAAGTGTTACGAAAAGTAATCTTTGGATAAACCAAAATTGGATTATGTGTGGTCGAACAGGACATAGATAAACGTAATGTTACATCCATAAACAACAATAAGTTCAACTGAAATAACCTTAAACCGGAAATTCAGTCAGTCATACTGAAGCATATAAAACATGCGATGATGTCCCTACCACTCACGTCATCGCAAATGTTGTCCTTCAGAAAGAACAACAAACTCAAGATACGACTTTTATGCTCAACACCTTTTACATGACTACGCATATAACTAAAATGGTATTCAGTAGACTGGAGACTCAAAACATATGACAGTTCGGTTTTTGATTTTCTTAACTTGACTAACAGTGCTATTAATACTTCATCACCACCTAAACCGGGGGAAAACGCGGTAGCCTCAAACAATCCGTATTTACCTTAAAATGCATCGTCCAGCTATGAACAGAATAAATCACAGTTTTCACCCACTTACTACAACAAAAAACGAATTCGTGTATTGCTGTTCACATTTAAGTGGAGAAACTGAACGCCTAAAATTGGTTGATTTAATTGACCCCATAAAGCATTCAGAAACAACAGACATTCTGATCAATTCGTATTCGAGTGCATGTTTCTAGAGGTTTAAATAATGCACTAAAAACCCATCAGTATTCTTTTACGCTACTTGAGAACCACAACAGTAATCCAACGGTGAACGGATTACTTCAAAAGTTAATTTTTTGTTTAGAAATCTACCTAAATGGTTTAAGTCAAAGATATACAAAAATGGATGCTGTCATTGGATACCTGTAAATATTTGTATCAAAATAATCAATTACCACTTTAGGTGAAGTGTGTTGCAACAGTCTTCCAAGAAATTATGACTACCATGCATTCTCGGTTGTCATTAGCTACTACTTACGTGGACAAGATCATATTAGCAAGCCACCGAGTCCAGCAATACTGTTGCCATTTAAGTGAATATTTAGATTAAGTAGAACAAACTGGATTTCATATTCCCACAGAAAAATATTAGTTTCTCATTTTCATATTTCGTTAGTCAAATTTTGCTGTTGCTCCAAGCGGACAATATCCAGATTCAGTAAGACAGTCGTTTTTGAAATCGTATACTGCTAAATCATATTTGGGTATGATTAGTTACTACAAAGACTTTTTACTAGACGTGTACATTGAATAATCTACTGAATAATCCAATGGATAATCTACTTTTATACACTTATGAATGGAACTAGACTCCCGAATATCAAACTGTTTTCACGTTCATACAGCCAAGTATTTCATCGCCGTTGTTCACACAATCTGACTCATCGTCCGACAGCAGATGAAGTCGAATTTGGAATTGAAGATGTAAATCTAATATGAGGCATGGAGGATTATCGATCGCATCTCCATGTTGTTAACTTCTACAGAACGGAAGAATAAGCAAACTGAGAAGGAAAAAATGTTAATTGTTACTGTACAGAAACTCCATAAAACGATTTATGACAGAAAGTTTTCACTTCACACCGGTTATAAACCACTGTTATTCATAGGGAATAGCGAGAAGGGCATTCCATTGTATACTGTTGGCCATCTTCAAAGATGCGCCATTACTCTTCCTTGCTATAACTTCAACTGTGATTACAAGTCCTCATTTGAATTTGAGCACACAGGCGTATTGTTTCGTTTGATTGCTACATAAAGAAAAACAAATGATCTGTTGGTTACTGGAACAACCAGCCTTGGAAAAGAACTTCAACCCGTGCTCACAGAAGCCGTTACATTCTCAGCAGTCAATGCAAGGAGATTTCTACCACCGACCTTCCTAACATTAAAGTCAGACACGCCTTAAAATGTATATGGTCAAAGACCAACCCTGAACCACAATTGTCAGAGGTCATCATGCGACTTGTTTCAATGTCGTTTCCTAATGAATGTCTTCGGTCCTATGAATGCAGTGTAACTCACATCTAATTTAAACCGAGATTTTTAAGGTAGTTCGATAGGGCACACTCTGTGTATATCAGAATAAAATTCTTGTTGCGTAGTCATGGTTACTTGTGTTTTACAGATACAGGCATCAATGATTTGGTTAGAAGGTGCAATCAATAAGCAATATTTTGGAAATCACCCTCACCAGTTGAGTCACGGCCTTGACTGTTTAAAAAAAACGTGTAGCCGAGTCCACATTGATTTTTCCTGGCCAATCAAGAATGTTTACTTTCAAAACAATATCCATTATACGGTTAAGTGACTACGGATTAATGTTATAGAAAGATCAGTTGGTTAGTTCACTATTCGACATTTGAATAAAATATTTTGCAGACTGGGTTTTCTTCAATGTCCAGGTTGCAAATAATGATGCTCAGTTCATATCTGGTGAGTTCCCAGACTTGTCTTCAGTCGTTGGTGTTGTGTTCGAATTTTCATGCCAAGAGATTTAAGTGTACTTTGGAACAATTCAGTGTTAACCGTATTAAAGTATGACATGTGTTTAATATGATGGACCCGATTTTGCTTAGTTACGAAATTAATCAAGCATCTAAGGTTTATGGCTATGTGTTAGCTAGAATATTTTTGTTTGAATAGAAAAATGAAGACAAAAAATACAAAATGTTGCTGCATGGGATACAGTTCGACAACCAACCTAGATCAACACCTAGTGTTCCATTGCAACAGAGGATTTAACGCCGGAGGCAACGCATACGCGGAGGATTTCAACAGTCGACATCCAAAATAAACTGTGCTAGCCAGTAAAGATTGACAGGGTAGAATGTTTGGGAAGTATGTATCAGAAAAGAACGATAGTTCAGATATGTCAAGCAACTTTCCAGACAGTGTAAATGGAATGAAAACGAGGAAATCAATCCAAACGGTTTTTTCTGCTGATTTTAGGCGACGTTCCAAAAAGCACAGCACAGGCCTGACTCATAGAGCCGCAGATATTATAGGCGAATGCGCCACAAATTTCATCAGCCAGCTGAAGTACGATACTCCAACTATATGTGGTCATTTTTGCATAAACCCTGCAGGTGGATTCACGGAAGAATTTATACGGTGCCCAAAATGACAATGACGGAATAGGCTGCAGACTACAGCTGTCAGCATGAGAACAGGCATTAGTCACCAGACTGCTGTATACCGATCTCACTCAGGCTTGCCACGTGATTAAGTGTATTAAGCACACTTCTTTGCTATTGTGCAATTTACTAATCTGAAAATCACTGTACAAGTTGAAAATGAACCGGTTACAAAATGATTGATAACCATATTGACTCAGCATGATTACGGTTACGGGTACAGCGTAGGGCTTACATCCGATTAGGGGCTAACTAGTCCTCAGTGGATTACCACGGGGTTGGTAACTATTCTAATGCACGCGTAACACAGGTTTCATCTCTCTAAAATAAAGATTTTTACAGCTGCCACAAGAAGAGATATATATCGGGAAGCATGTGTCAAGGACTCAGAAATTAATTATTACGTTCCGCTTGAACAAAAGACCTGGTGTTTTCAGAAAAATAACTGTTAACCCTTTGTTAGGCAAACGTCATATTGCTTAGAGAAAATTACCACCAAATTACTTTGATTGTCTTGTTATTTCGCCTGATATATATGAGTACGGTACACAAGGCAAAATCTTGGATCAGGTTTCGAAGCGACGGAGGTTGTTTCAATCAGTCCGTATGCCTGTTTCTGACTCCCAAGTATTTAGGGTCAGCGCGACAGGTTCGCATGTAAGCTACACTGACTCTCGACGACAACCTGGAGAGACTCATTTGCTGAGGCCAACAACAACATCTCCAATTAATCCAGCAGAAAACATCAAGTCTTCAGAATGTATGTGACATTCGGATCTCATGGTTTTTCAACTGACGCTAATTTCGTCGATTAACTATTGCACTAACTGTATACTAGTCATCAAATTCAAGCTGAGTAAAAATTTACAATAACGTGATTTATTCATCTCGGTTAAATCAGTTTTAGTTTACTGTCATGGTGAAACTCTCACCGCGTAGTATAAGATGAGGAATTTAGTATTCAGGGTGACAAGATGAAAAACCTTAACTCACACATCATCGACATCCTAGATTGACTAACTGGATCGTATAAGAATTAGGGAGAATAAGGCATCCTAAAAAGTGAACAATTTTGTTCACAAACAATGAGGCCATCACCAATTACATAAACGCTTGCAAGCGAGTTCATCTGCCTTATGTTGTGCACTTCCTTTTAATAACTTAGAAATTAATGGTAAGCAGTAGAGGATTTTTGAACGATGTGGATCAACCACTACACGAAACTAATTGCAACATTCGCATTCCGACAGATATTTTGGCAAACTTGTTTCAAAAATAAGCACTTTATCCGTGTTCAGCTCCTACTAAGGATTGCCAGTTATTCAAATCCATACTAAACCGGGATCAGAACTATAAGGAAGCTTCCATGGAGTAGTCAATGACATCGCACAAGGCATGACCGAATTGTCATACGTAAACGATCACATTTACCCATCAGCACTGCATAGGTTGCTCAGTCGACTCGAATACAGACACAGTAACCGTCTCATCGACTTCAGTGGATGAGCACAAGATTAAGACTTCTTTCCAGCCTGAAGTCACAGAAATCATTAGACTTATTGGGCGATATTTTGATTAGTGGTAAATAATGGCCTAGAAGTAGCTAACGCGGTTGTCTCAAGAAAACACGGTGGGAATTCTAATTCCGACTTTACCAATGGTGATTAACAATGGTCAGCTCTAACAAGAGCAATACCTGCGTGTAGTGATTCGTTTCAAAAGTGATTTTCTGGTCGGTTAATGAAGTGCAAACTCTGCAATCAATTTCATTCGATGTTACATTCATATTAGGTGAAAACGTTAACGTAATAGCCGAGCTGACTGTTGTGATGAAATGAATTTACATATCTAAAGCCAGATATAAAGAGATACTATTTTCTGATTTCTATTTCACAACCACCGGGTCAGTTTGGAACACCTTTTCTCAAATCCACCTACGAAGAATTCGTCTACCGTAAGCCCTTCGTTACCGTTGGCAATAAATCCCAGTGATCAGCATGTCTTTCCCGATGAACCTGCCTGTCAGTCGACCTCCATTGTCACAAGTCCATCTCCAGAGGATATACGTGATACAGAGTCCACTGTAGACGTAAGACTGGCAATTCTGGCTGAACGTGATCTACAGATTCACTGTCATCGGTCTGAGCGGGTGGTGGATGAGATGCCGACTAACACAGTTCCTGATGAAACTGAAGAAACCAGTCCTTTTTTCGACTTGGAAAACAGTATCACCGTGGACTCGGCTGATTCCAACAGTCCCCACGAACGTTCTAGACAGGTAAGGTTAAGATATTATCAGTGAAGCAGAAACCAAAATTTACATAAATCCCGACTCTTTGACTAAACACTCCTAACTACCAATAACGGCTGACTGCATTGGTACAAAATCATTTGCATTCCGACAATTCTGAGGATAAAAAATGTCAGTTTACTTGTGACAAATAATAGTATCTTGTTTTATTAGGTTAAATCTAACAATATGAGGTGCTCGTAGTGAGTCGAGCTTAGAGCAAAAATTACGGTGTGCATCTAGTGAGTAAAAGATCGACTGGAACCAATCCACCCATAGTCTGCGCAATTCACCGTCAAACTCACATTTAACCTTATAACATCAAACATGTTAACCAACGAGACTTTACGTAGTCAAGTGTGTACGATACGTTAGTTCATGTTTTCAGTATGTATGGCATATGAATCTCGCGGGCATGTGTAGGACACAATTTAGCTGAACTGCAGCTAACGAGAGCATCAGTTGGTGCCACTCATCATACGCTTCAATGTTCGTTCATCGAAATTTCTTCAGGGCTGTCGCATGTTGCATTCACCTAAGTTGATGGCCTACCAATAACTGGTTTGTTAAGCTTCACACAGTGATATTTCTTTCTCCACTTTGGTGGCATGTAGTATATAGCACGGATTTTTCACGGTATTCATCCCCTGTTCTCTTTTCTTACACCGTATTATTCAACGTTCAACAGATGAGGGTATGGAAATGGAAAGCAAATGTACTGACTTGTCTGCGTAATTTTAGTCAGTTAACACGTCACAAACCGAATTAGGGATGCACAGCACTAAACTTTACTGCATTTTATTGGCTGCCTCTGTGTAATCAGCCATCAGTGGTTTTTCTACAGCAGCATTCTGAGCTCCTGGCTTGCGTACGCTGAAATAAAGTCTGGGGACATGTTTGATCCATGCGTTATACAACCTAAAACAACCGACGGATACAATCAAAACAGACATTTTCTCATCCTTTAGCTACATATGACCTTAGCACAATTCGCCTGGGCACGCACATTATTCAACCAAGTCTCGCGCCAATACATCTTGAATCCAGTGAGACCAGATGCAATTCTGGATGAACATTTGGCTCGAGTGTGGCGTGACAGAGCCCGCACGATGATGCAAGAAGACGAACGCGATGGATTACCTATCCTACAGCGCCGAAAACGTCGAACCGAACGCACGCGTGTATATTCGCGGTATCATCTGCGGAACAATGTCAATCAAATTGCCGCTGGTTCACAATCGAACGCTCCAGGTGAGTCACACGTATTCACAGGTATTCTAGTCCAGTAACGTCTTACGTTCAATCAACGATATCACTAATAATGATGGGTTTCAAATGATTTTATTCACAGAATCCATGTGTCCTTCATTGATTGTACACTGTTTTGAGTAATATATCACATTTAATGCACACACCTACCGCTGGAAGTATTGTTGATAATGCTTAAAAGCTGATCGTTTAATACAAAGGCTTTATTGACTAAGTAACTATCTTGTCTTACATCGTTTACAATCTGCAAATGGCCTCCAATCTTTTTGTTAACCCGCGGAGACGTGCTGTTAGAGGGTAAAGAAGTCACACGTTCGGGTTTCGTATGGCTCCATAGAGTGTCTTATACGACAGTATAAATTGTGTGTCACATGAAAATGTGCATGAAAACAAAAGCGATTACCTGGAACTGTCACAGATATAAACACGTTCCCGTTGCATTTCACAAAAATGTTTTAAATGACAAGATTGTAGTTCACATACTGCTGTGTTTTAGCAGTTAGACGCGAGTATTCACTGGCAGTTGCATTTAGGTGGTGAGCCGTTTATAGCAACATTTTTGCCATCTAAGCGCAATCCATTGCAAGGCTTACTGTACCACTGGACTTTCTGTTCATACCACGAAGAAAGTTCAAACATATGAAAGGTAGAGTAAATTATGCTTCAAATGGAAGGTGTGACGATCTAAGAAGGGAAAATTGCGTAGGTGAATGTTTTTCCTCAGTAGAAATAAACATCACCTCCACAATAATGAGGTGTTATCAGCTACTATACCCAGTATTTCCACAACCTTTCGTAAGAGTAATGTTATCTAGTTAGTACGTATCAAGTCATGGAGTCTTTCACATTGTTCCATAAATCTCTGTCGAATATTTAAAAATTGTGAGTGAGTAGTGTAATTAGACAGTCACACCGAAGGCCTTCAAGTAACACAAAACTATTTACGGTGTTCATCTGTAATTATTTTACAGTACATAGCGTGATATAACCCTTGTACAGAACTTGAAATAAAACATTAATACGGCTGCTGTCCAACTAACCCAAAGGATCGACTCGAACATACTCAAAGTATACTTGTTGCAAAAAGAACACACAAGGGTCAGATTACACAAATATATTTGACAATAATGAAATGGAGTACCGTAATCAAGAATTGGATCAAGTATCTGTACCTGCCAATGGCTAGAGTTAGCAGATGTGGAAAAGTATCAGTCTTTCGGCCAAAAATATGAGACATAACTGTATGAACACTGGCAATGTGACCAATTGTATATTGATTGACAACGTACTAGCCAGCGTCCAAACGAATTCCAAATTTACTAAATGAATGGAACCTGTACTTACCACATAATAAACTCTGGAACTTTTGCGCCTCGGTTTCTGATAGGCTTGCTTGGTTTCTAAACCATACGGAAAGGTTAATGTTTCCATCTCACAGAAGATATTCTCCTTCCGTCTGTCATGCGACTACTCGATCAAAGAGTTTTCATTTGCAGTTGCTGAACCCAGATGCAGCATAGTAGATGTTATGTAACGATGCCCTTAACCATTCTCGATCTGTTTGTTGTCAACGTGGAATGCGGGGCCGTGGCTTGCAGTCAGACACCAACGTAGTGACTTCTTGTCCGGACAACATTATCAAATGCTTTTGTCCAGCCGTACAAATTGGGTCAAGCTTTGGGTGCGTTATTAATTTTCGTCACTGTTACGAACATATCATTGTTTTAAATTCCAGTGTGGGATTTGATCAGAAACCGTTTACTGACTAAAAACGCTGCCTACGATTGACAGATAAATAAACTACTTTATAAACAAATGTTTATTATCTTAACTGACAAACCAATTAAACGCAAGCAATCAACCACTACGACTGTTTCTACTTGAGTTATGTTCGAGATGAATGTAACCGGTAGAATTTCCTTATACTGATCTGTTGTTCTCAAACGTTACAGCTAAAATTCACTTCTGTCATCATAGTGGTTTGCCAGCGTCTACATATCATAGTTTAACGTTCTGACGTAATGATGGCGTGTTAATACACTGATTATTTTTCAGTGAATTGTGAACCCCTATTCAAGCAAGATCAACAGACACCAATGAAAACCACCAGTTACCTCTCAAGCGATACCTATGATGTATCTACTGAATGGAATCGCTGTTGTCAGGCCCCTAAATGTTCCAATTCATTGGGTGTTTCGTGTTCAGATGGATCATGTGTGCGACAATCAAGAGAATACATTCGATCACCGTATACGGAACACTGTTCCGCTTGTCATTTCCATCATCGCCATCATCACTATCACTATTATCATCAATTCTGTTCGGACTGCAATTCGGATCATCAACTTTTACATCCCAGACGCCAACATTTCTTGAACATTGAAAACGCAGGTGACCTGTCAAGCTACATGCACATTCAAAACGAATCGAATCTATTCTCAGATGTCCTTGATAATTCTGCTAGCCAATTAGTCAACTTTCCTGAGCAAGCTGATCAATACAAGTGAGTTTCCGTCGAAAAACATCGAGTTTCATTTTTATGTCGTTAGTGTGACCGTTTACTGCGTTCACCACCGACAGAAGACTATCTATGAGTTCTGGCCCACCCACATCATTTTTTGTCACAGTGACCTCCATTTCACCTCCCCCTTTCCATTGCAAAAACGAGACGATACACGATCTCATTTACAAACAGACGTGGGTTAACTGATGGATAGACACAAACGACAAGACCTGTCAATCGATGTGAACAGTTCAGCTGGAATAAGCATTTGGGCGATTACTCCGAATGGGTGTCTTCTCATTGACTTCCAATGTTGATTTACAACACGTCAAAACGTGTCTGTGTAAACAGATGCACAACCTCTCAAAACGGGAAAGCTAAAAACAACTAAACCTGGAAATGACGAGTGACTATGGCAATCTATCACTTATGCTCAGCCAACCAGTCAGAGATTCTCAATGCCCGTAGGAAGAAGTTTTTGGCCCCGCACATGGCCTGTCTATTTGACGATAGTGGATCACTTGTGTATGGTCGAATGATGCTCGATGGGAGCGTCAGATTGTAACTTGTAACAAATATTGTTAACTCCTGTGTAGCAGTTGCCAACCCACCTGAAACCAATGAAAGTGCGGGTAACCTAAATGGTTTAGACGGAACAAGACGTAGGTGAATATTGGAAACATTTCCATCATGGTATTAAACATAATTAGCGATACAACTTGTTATTCTAAATGAAGTGATCACACGCATTAGAATGCTTCTAAAATACAGAACTGTGAATGGCTGCGACAGATTTAACTATCCGTGGAAATAACTGATAAGTGGTGCATACAATGTTTTGGTCAAATATAGTTTACCACTCATGTTATACCACTGCTGGCCCGCCACTTTTGAACTTCCACGTGAATGAAATTTATCAATCGTGCATGCCCTTACCTTCATTGAGATGTGAAGTACGGTCTGCTGGTCCCTGTATTCAGAAAGTGAACCGCATTTCCAATGAATCCACATTAAAAAAGTCTGGTTCAATGTATCTAATCGATCGTCTACAATCAGTTGTGTTGGTAATCTAGAGGGAAGACACAGTATACAACTGTACATATGATACTACAGGATTGTCTCACTATATAAATTTCTTGGTTAGGGTTACCATCCACTGTATTTTTGGACGGTGAGTAACTGGAGACTATTTGTAATAAAGAGTATCATATCATTTTCATATGACCTCAACCTTTTCAACTCTGTTAAAATGATTCACTTTGATATGACAGGGTCGGAAATAAAATCAAGTCCTGTAGACTTCAATAACACTGGAATTTCACTTATATTTATACGTTTTAACCTACTGTGTTCCCAACTGTTAATGGTAGCTGATGAGCATATATTAAGACTATGCTGCTCATCCACTTGTTAACGTACTGGTTTCCGAACAGTTCAAGTTAATGCCTACTGGTGCATTTACTTCATACTGATCACTTCGTTTTCGATTTGATCAGACAAGAAGAGGCCGATGTTGAAGGATTTTATGACCGAATGCTTTTTTGTCCAGATCAACCTAAGTTCTGATGGATCAATCTTTGAACTGTAGTTAAACTGTCAGTCCTCTGTAGTTTTACAAATGTCCTGGGATACTGTTAGGTGTACCAAAAGTAAAATATATGAGTATACTTTCAATGTGAATAAACCTAACTTATCAGCTCGTTCGTCAAGGTAGGCAGAAACAACCAGATAATTACCAATACAGCAAAATAAATGAAGGGAAGCGGGAACCCCTTATGTGGCGGTCCCAGTAAACAGAATTTGTATAAGGCGATTCTCTTGTATACAGACTCTTAAGAAAAGTGGTGGTTTTCAAGCTTAGTTGCTGACATGCAAATGACGCTGGAGTGCATCAGAAAACATGGTAGTGTACAACGACCGTTAGAAAGTGTGTATATCTGATGCAAGAGCTAGGCAAAAACAGGCGATGTGAACTCGGATACAAAGTTCGATGTTATGAACTGAGGGACAGGTTGAGGAGCCGTGTTGCATCATGATGTGGGAACTATTGGCAGGCTATCAGAATCAGTTTGTGAGGATGGGTAGAAATGTCGAACACATACAAGTTGAAAAGTCATCATATACGTTGGAAAGAACAGTGTCATTCATTTATGCGATGGTCCAACGAACATCGTCCATGTGAACGTTGTATAAACTTCACCCAGAAAACAGTTGTTAACATAACTAAACTCGAAAGCAGCAATACAAATAGAGCAAACTGCACGATTTGTTGCCTGGAAAATCTTGACAAACTTGATCAAGCACACAATGTAGTATTGATGTCTACATAACAAAGTCAAACAAAGCTATTGAAAATAAATACAAAGCTATACACACACACAACAGACGCACACACACACATTCACACATGAACAATGGAAGTGTTCATTTACAACGAGTGTTTCAGGCCGGCGACCATGGACTGCTGTTGGCACAGTAGTGGTGACTATCGGTGAATAGCAACCGTTCATTCTACACAGGCCGCAATACGCTTAGCTGCTCGATTGTGCAACTGTCCTTCAGTTCTGCTCACACAGATCGCCTGACACCCACACTGGAAGCGGGAAATACGGTGTGATTTGGCATGCGAAACTCGTGCCACTTTCACCGTAGGGGTTGATGTTCGGCTGGTTGATTGAAGTGAGGTTACAGATGTCGCGTACAATGCACTGTCAACAGACGCTTTAAGTCTTCAACTGGACTGTTCCATCACATCATAGTTCTACAGACTGTTTATTTATAAAACATGAATAATTTATGTTCACCGATGCGTCAAATGTATGGTGAGATCCACATGACATTGGCCAGTCCATTGCCTTTCTAAACATTTTCATAGCTCGATGGTCAGAAAGCACAGTTGAAAGACCTGTTTATATAAAGACTGTATAGATTGGCCGTTATTTAAACTTTGAAAGGTTTACACCATTTCAGTCTAAACGCGCTCTAGTTGGTACATCAGTTCATCTTGTTAGGAAACTGTGTATTTCAGAAACTTTTCAATGTGAACTACAATATCCGTAATCAATGTTGCTGTTAAATGACCTGTCCCATGTACTCACTGAGTATCACAGCAAGCCTGTCCATGTTGCAACCAATAAAACTGTGCTTAGGTGGGGCGTCCTCTTACAGGTAACTTACAAAGATGATAGTGTAATGGAACAGTCCAGTTGAAGACTTAAAGCGTCTGTTGACAGTGCATTGTACGCGACATCTGTAACCTCACTTCAATCAACCAGCCGAACATCAACCCCTACGGTGAAAGTGGCACGAGTTTCGCATGCCAAATCACACCGTATTTCCCGCTTCCAGTGTGGGTGTCAGGCGATCTGTGTGAGCAGAACTGAAGGACAGTTGCACAATCGAGCAGCTAAGCGTATTGCGGCCTGTGTAGAATGAACGGTTGCTATTCACCGATAGTCACCACTACTGTGCCAACAGCAGTCCATGGTCGCCGGCCTGAAACACTCGTTGTAAATGAACACTTCCATTGTTCATGTGTGAATGTGTGTGTGTGCGTCTGTTGTGTGTGTGTATAGCTTTGTATTTATTTTCAATAGCTTTGTTTGACTTTGTTATGTAGACATCAATACTACATTGTGTGCTTGATCAAGTTTGTCAAGATTTTCCAGGCAACAAATCGTGCAGTTTGCTCTATTTGTATTGCTACTTTAATATTCTAGTTTGATTCCAATTTGTCTATCTTGAAGAATGTAAACCTCCCATCGAACAGTTTGATGATAATTGAATTCCTCTTCACCATAGAGGTGAGCTTTTTTCTATCAAATTTAAGCAAACTGGCAATAGGCATGTAACATAGGACAGATTACACCACGCTGTTACCTTCCGTATCTTTTAGTGGACGCACGGAAGTACAAAAATGTTTATGCTTGTTGGCACAAAGTGATCACGCCTCGACGATCTTGATTTCACCGGTGTTTTCACTTCTAAAAGTTATAGTCAGGCATCTTTTCAAACAGAAGTTCTTTCTTTGTGTGTGCTGCCAGTGAACACCTTAACACTTGAGTATGCATTCGCGTTACTTTCATAACCGAACTTGTTTACTGCTCTCATGGGCTGCCCAGAATGCTCCAATACCGCATACTAGTCGACTTCAATATTGTTCCAGAGATTTCTGTGAGCCAAACTGTTGAGAGAAATAGTGACACCTAACTACATTACTGAACAGGTAGCAATCAAGAAAATGTTGCACGCGTATGATTCGTAGGCGTATATCTTTGTTGGCGTCCCAGCCGTGTGTACCCGAATTTTTAGCTCAAGCACGCTAAAACTATAGGATATATGTAATGTGTACGTCAGTCCTAGTGTGAGGCCATTGACACTGATGAATAAGCTTTCTGCATAAACCTGTGACTCGAAGGGCCGTTGCTGGTTGCACAGCCACGTGCTATACTGAGGAACCATTAAAAAAAACGTAAGATTAAGAAGAATCTGAAGTTCGAATCTGCCAGGTAAAACATTTCGTTCGAATACGGAAACTACGACTGCTTGCAAGTGATGTTAGACTCGTCAGAGTTATAGTCACACAAAAAAACAATCAAAGGTAAACTTCGTCGTGAACTCGCGTTGTTCCTAATTGTGGTTTGCCGTAATATTCAACGGAGGGTTTAAAGAATTATATAACTTCTATATCAGTTCCGGCACAGACAGCCTTTTGATCTCTCAAGACTAAGACAGATTGGTGTTCCTCTATGTTGCCTTCACTTCGATCGTATCACAAATTAAGTTTATCAATTCCAAACTTTTTCCAATATATACACTTGATTGCAGGCACATCACATGCAATACTCCGTGCATGTCCATCCTCCACGATACAACTGACGAACACAAAGCTGTGAGCGTACAAAAACCATTCACAGGTGAGAACCAAGTATTGTCTCTAGGTGCAAACATCTGATGGTGTGGTTTATGTATGTTGATCACGGTGTGAAATAGTTTTGTGTGATAAATTAATGTATGGTCCGTCTCATCCCGATTGTTCACTAAGACAAAACGTTTTGATTTAGGTTTTAGCGACATATGTAAAACTACAATGATATTATTTCATTGCGGCTGAATCCTTTGGACACAGCCGTTGCATGCAGTGTGCTGGTTGGCCCCAATTGGTCCATCATACGGAACCGCAGATATTACGTTTTGTTCATTAGTCAGTCTCATAAATCTGCGAATGGTGAAACAAAAACTCCAAAAAAGATTCAGTTTTATTTTGTTAAAGTTACATCAAAAAGGCGCTCAAATAAAGGGGAAAATGGTGAGAGCTCAACTAGTGTTCTTTTCATATAGATTACATATGTATTTTTTTAGGGACTACTTACCTGTATGGCTTATCCTCTCAACTAGTCGCCTTTTACACCGGACTGTTCAATGTTGAATCTGATTAGTCAACCTTGTTTGCTAAATCATTACGTCATGTGATCTATAAAATGAACAAGCGTACAATGGCATCGCACTGGATACCATTCCCCTAACTAATTTTAATTGGAGTTGACCACGATGTTACTTATACTGGATTGGATTCAAGCTGGAAATAGCATAAGCATGTTTACTGTTGTTCACCGATTAGAAGAAATCCAAAAGACTATAGGGAGTGTCGTTACCATCTGCAGGGTACCCTCCAATTTCCGAGACACATTATAACCAATGAACCGTGTAGTATTCATAACGGTTAACGAAATCTGAAGTTTGGACTAAACCCTGTAAACTATGGTGAGGTGTCTGAAAGGAAATGAGCGACTCCAGGTGGTTTGTGTCCATACTCTCAACAGGGGGCCGACAGCTCTATTCCATTTTGGACTTTCTTGGTCGTTCCCGATTTTTACCGTATACTCCGAATTATAGGAGCTTCTTCTTCGAGGTTTCGTACTGATTAATTTCTAAGCTGTAAAGGGAACAAAATTCACTTCTTTAGTTTGTGACTCATATAAGAATTTTCAGAAATCCTTACTCCGTCTATGTGTGTGGGCTTCAAATTATTCTTAGGATTGCATATTGGGAGAGTAAATGATTACTGATGTCAGTCAAACTGAAATAAAACACAGGTTACCGGCTGTTTATTGAAGTTAGAGGAGTTACCTTAGCCATCACGATGAAAGTCAAGCAGAAGTAAAGTGAAGACGACACTGTCCTGTTGCATAAGCGCAGAATACCTGCAGGACCAAGTTTGCTAGGTCTCTTCAATTAACTCCGTAGCTCACTACAAATCTAAAACAGAACGTTCGTGCTAAATGTAACCGATGCATGTTATGCATCTCAACGCTATGTAGAGCGACGCAGGTCACAGTTAAAAGTTGTGTGGACGGCGTGGGTCTAACTATAAGGTAACTTAATGACCAAAGGTTTGTAGGTCAAAGTTAGTTCACATTGCACAGTCACAGATGCATTAAAAAGTCCTAGTTGTTTGAATCCGAAGGTCTAGCTGACTTTATACTGCTGATGTAACAAATCCAACATTCCCGTAATCTTCAAGGCTCTGATAACTCCCACCGCTGTGAAAGTGCACATGAGGACTGAACATGTGTGAGATATTTTGCGCAAATTTTACCACTGATTGCATGAATACAAGGAGTCCACATATGTGATTTTCCCCATATTCAAGTTACATGATAAGCGTAGAACCATAATGTTTAACGACGTAGAAGTTCCAGTTAATTTGGTCAGTTAGTTCACAACGCACAACTATCAATACCTGCGCACTCCAGTGGTGCTGAACTGCAGAACAAACGGGAATGTGGATTAGTCAGGTAAAGTTGGACAGAGTTGGCAACATTCTATCCATGACAAGATAAAATAATGCGTAAATGATGCGTTGTTCACGTGCTTACTGTCTGGTCACTTTCCAAACCACGACAAAGGTTAAACCGAAAAATGTAAACTATGGGCGCATTGAAATCGAGGTGACAAATTGATTTAGGTGTCAAACATGTTGGTTTCCAAATCTATCCGATTGAGTACTTAGAACACGACGGCCAACCAAACAAATAGACGTGCAAATGAACCAACCAACGCGATTAAATTCCTTATAGCCACCTTCTTTTACTAAGGAAAAGCAAATTGTCCTCAGGTGCCTTTTGCACACACCAGCTCCCTACATGTGCACTGACCTAACCATTCCGTGGACTCACTCGACTGCTTGCATTTTGGCTAGTGCATAGGCTTCGCCATTCTGTTCCTAGGTGTTCATTCATTTTAGCTTTATTTTGAAGATGCTTCTGCTAGATTTCACATCTTTATAAAATACTCAATACAGTGTGGTTCAAATAATAATCGAAACATGCTTCTTGATTCCTATTCCTATTGCAGTGAGGGGAACGGCACCTTGGGGTCGCGATACAGAGAAAAGTTTTCTTTCCACCACTCTATCCATTTAAACGGAGTTACAAAGGCCTTATCGATTACTGTTGCCTAAATATATCAAACCCTTCCATCTGATCGCATTTCTTACTTGTGTTTCATCTCTTCAACAATTTAAACCCGATTTTACGCAACGATCAGTGTCTATAAAGTAGATGGAGCTTCGGAGTTAGTAATCCCATTTTATAGCATAGCAACAGTTCACTTTGCACAAAGATTTGAACTCATCGGTTTTTAACATGAACCAAACTGTATGATTAAGAGGGTTCTTAAGTTACGGTATTTCCTCTATGGAACATAGAACTGGTATCCATTTAGTAAAACTCATGTCACAATTGTTTTTCCACCGAAACCAAAAATGGCTTCATAATTACCTACAGAATATAATATAATAGAAATTATTACTATTAGCAACTCACTCACAAAATAAACCTGATTTTTCTTAATCAGAAGTCACGCAACTCCGCCCAGCAACTAGATGGGTAACGTACTCTCATTGTTCTGAGAAGGGCCATAGGAAATGCATGCGTCTGAGAATTTGATTAAGCAGCAACAATTGAGGCTCTTACTTGTGACAGAGTGTCCCGGTTTTAAACGTCTGCTACAGCATATTGATTGTATACAGCTTACTTGATTGGTCGACTAGGCAAAGGGTAGAGGACGCAAACATCAAGTTCACCTAAAGGCATGAGTTGGTGGGCAAAGGTCTATAAAATTGCATGCTTAGAAGCATTGTAGACTTAAAAATGAATAGGATTATGAACTCATGAGCTTAAGTAGGTTACGAAGTGTGTTATTGTTCGCTAGTTTTCTGGCTGTATCACATTAGCCGGGTCAACACACTTGTAAACATCGTAACACACCAGTTTGTATGGTTGATTGGGTCATAGGTCGTCAGAGGTGAGCAGCTTTCCACATTACAATTTGTGAATGTTTATTTTGGACCATTTAATGTATTTAGTGCAAACTCCACTTGATAAATACTGTCATCATTTAAAAAAATGAGTCCTGACGATCGTATACTCAAACGGCAAAATACCATTTTCCTTGAGCCAGTTGTTTAATTAGATGCGTAAATGAAGTTGTAGCTGTTAGTGTGTGTGACGCACGGGGTGGTGAGCATTAACTATTTTTCATGTTTCAAGCAACCATTCTGCAACTGCTTTAATTTTTCAACATTTCTTAGAAAACATCATAAATTTTTTTGTATTCCACTTTATGCTTTTTTGTCTTACTACAGATAAATTGAGCCAATCATCCGGTATAGATGAAACTGTAACGTCGTCCAAATTGTTGACCGAAATAAAACGATCTCTTTCAACAACAGATGTTGAAATTGAATGTGAAGTCCAGAACAAAATTGGTCGGTTTAACTGGTAAGTATTTTTTGTGTTTGCGGGACATGTGGCCAGAAAATGTAACAGAATGGATTGCACTGAAAACCTGTTTGGGTTACGGGTGAGATGATGATATCATTCACACTTAAGCGCGATAAGGAACAGGCATCGGGCGGTACTGCAGGGATTGATCAGCGAGCGTCGGGGATTTGGACATAAGACATGTGCGTAAGTATCATTCCACATAAGAAAAAACTGATCGAACTCGATGAACCGAGGTGCAGTAAAGCTTAACTTCTCTCTGGAATGGTATACTTCACTGACAAGTATTTGTAGCGCTCCTATTTTTTTAAGGCATCACCTATACAAACTAAAATCTATCACATCAGCTTGCCATTTACAGTGAAGCTGTTGTCATCAAGGACAAACCACTCATCGAAAGAACCACTAGTTTGCCTGCTCATTCTTCCAGTAAATTGAACCAGGCTTTCGGAGGGGGTTCGATCATTGTCAGAAACACACATTTATTCCTTATATTCCTATCGTTGCCACAGCGACTACGAGGAGACTGGTAAATTAGGCAACGGAAACAGCAGTTTAATGCGTCACGTTTAAAGCTTCTACGACTTTCTTTTCGGGTTAACAACCTAAAGAAGACAGGCTTATCTTCTACCATCTTAAGATGTTATCAAACACTTACAAACTTCATACAACTTGGAAACAATTAGGCACGTTATTTCTCAGTTTTCTTAACCGGATTTCAACGAGGAGGACTAGGTAGACGAGTTCTATGAACCCTAACGCTACAGAGAATACTACAGTATTCCGGTAGGCAAGATAAAATACCTGGTGTTCGAATAGTCACTGATTGCTAGATAACGCTTGCGGTATCTACAGTAGGTTCATTTACTCACAAATGGTTTCAAGCCTTAATTGCTGACTTGTTCATCAAATCGAGATTTTATAAGTATGCCCAGATACGATATACCATCTGTTACCTTCGAAATAGCCTCGGCGAAACTAAACTTGTCAAAAAACTTCGTACCTGAAATGTAGGGAATGTTTACTTTGTGCAATAAATTGGTCCACCGGTTAGGTTATAATGTAAGACAGCCAAATGCCGGTGTTATCTGTCGTCGCTAGTAATCTACAAGAGTGGACTGTATTTGTGTTCTTATCGTCGTGATTACTAGATCACGAACAGCCTAACTGCTAAACGGGTTTCTTGATCTTCATTATCAATTGTTCCTCCTTAAGTCTGAACATGGTTGATGTATCCTTCAAATTTTGAAGGTATGACGCATTGCAGTGACAGTGATTATTAAACAATTTTCACAGTACAGATTGAATGAATAATGTTCTGTCTAGCTGCAGATTAGTATATTGTGATATATGTGCTGCTAACTTGCCAGCCTGCCGATCAGGGAACATAAGCACGTATGCATGTGTGTGGTGTCTTATCCCATGCTTCTATCTCAAGTACATCCGGGTTGTCTCAGATCAAATCAGAGGATAGGACTTTTCAGGCATCTCCCTAGTGTAGCATCAATGTTGATCTATTCGAATTCGTACTGAAAGTGCGTCGATTTCCACCCAAACGACTTACTTAGGTTTAGTGGGAATATACCACTTTATCTGTCGTGGGGTTGAAAGGTTGTAGTTTGTCAATAAAGTCTTTGGATGACAACTTTAATACTCAACGACTTAAGCCAGACCTCCCACATATTTCCTAAATAATTATAGGTAAGCAATAATTAGCTTATCTGCTAAATAAATGTGTTCACACTCCAAGTCCCAACATTGTAGCCCTGCTGACTAGTCTCATGAAATTTATATAATATCTTGCTATATGTTTGTGTTCAACGCGCATCACCGGGTTAAGGTTTTTACATTCTCGACTAATCTGTTTTGACTTTTCGCTTTACGTAGATTACACAAATCTTCCTTTTGCAGGGCTTACTAATCGTGTTCAAGGCATAGTTCTTAGGAATACAGTTGTAACGAACGTAGTATTCAACTGATTATAATTTGTAAATCACAGAATATCTATCACCTGATTGCCCCTAACTATCTGTGACTGAATACTGGTTGGAACTCAGCATATTGGAAACGTTCCCAGGCCAGTGTGTGTGTGTGTGTGTGCGCGCGTTATAAAGTAACATGACTTTATTCTTCTCAGTTTGTTCGAACAGTACAAGGCCACCAGTGCATCATCATCTCTCGGCTCCATTAAGCAGCGGGATTTCCTTTGTTCACATATATTAGAAGGCGGGAGACCTACATTGTCCATCAGTGAGATCGCCTCAGGGGTCATCGTTGTTTACAGTTTGCCAGGGCTAATGTGGCCCCACGTTACCTACTGTCCAAAGACTCAGCCATTGACGCTCGACTGGTTCAAGCAAATTGTCCTTAGAAGGTCTCGCGGAAGTGCAGACTATGTGGAACCTAACCGGCAGTGGTGAGTCTAATGTGATAAATGAAGTCCATCTCTTCATAAAGCATTTGGGTTAAAAACTTTGCAACCAGCGTAATGAAGCCACGGTTCATTGTATTTCAGTTTCAATCACAACATCGTATCACATAGGACAGCTAGCGCATTTTCTCAAGTTTTCTAAGGGAAACTCAAACGCATATATAGCTTCAAACATGATTTACTATCATAAACTGATATTTGGTTTATTCGATTTATTCAATTTGACAGAACTGTCCTGTCTAAACATTAAACAGTTAGCTTGTTAATGAATGACCGAAAGCAAACATATTCAACTGCATTTTTTGGGAAGATTTTCAACTACTCGATTGTTAGTCAATTAATTATGTCAAACTTTACATTCGTTCATTGTAACGCAAATTTGAAACAGTTGGTTCAGTTGAACAGTTTGAACACGAAAGCTAGTAGATGCAAGCATTTCGTATTGCCCCTCGGTGCCAAACTTACAATGACATGGATGGGATTTTTATTGCGAGCAACTAGAAGGGTAGATAATCAGTAAGCTGGTTAGGATATGTCATTAAACCCAAAAGAGAGTCAAGTTCACGAAATGTTGTTTCTGAACACGCAGAGTTGGCTTGAATCGATCGATTGTGACTGTTTCGGCAAAACCGTAAAAATCTTGGATTAGAATGACATAACGAGATTCTGAATGCAGAAGATGGATCAGTAACGTGACCAGTGTTCAGGACGTGTCTAACGACTGAGGAAACTGGCTTTTTACGTGTTTCAGCAACATTGACGTCTCCGGCAACAGGGACTTCTGCACCCATTTAGGTAGATGTTCTTTAATTCTGGAGCTCAGGCATCTCTCGGTTCTGCTAATGAAACTTTCTCCGCATTTACCTACAAATTGGTAAACACAATGTTATTGATACAAGCAAATCTATGAAACAGAACAACCAGGGGAATTTGCGCCGATTCCGTCCTCCCCTGTACAATAACGGGTGACGTATATATATATATATATATATATATATATATATATATATATATAATACTGCGCCCAAAACTCGTAACCATCGTGTCACTTGATGGGATCCTATTTTACCAGGTTACCGGTGTTTAAACCATAACATATGACGATAAGTTGGTTTGAATTATCACACTTAGTGAAGAATTACCACAGAGATGTGCCCTATCTATACACGATGGTTCCGGTTCACTGAGCACAACAATTTTATTTGCTATTGCCAAGAGGCACTCAAGTAGCACATCGACGCCACATCATGTTGATGACCAAGGGTTCAATACAATTATCAAGATCAGATTGGCACATCAAATTTTATCAGATAAATTTATTGTTTCAGTGTTCTTCTAAGGAACGAAACGGAACGTGGAGGATGTCATACAATCAACCGGGTTACGGCTTCATTAGGTTTTGCTTTTACGGAATTCACTTCGATGTTTAAAACAATTTTCTCCTCCAACTGATTTCGAAAGCTCCCTTTCCGTTGGTCTCGGGTTTTTTAGGTCAAAACCCGTACATATTCATTCTTCGTTATTTGTTGAACTTCGTCTTCTGTAAAACTTATCGTAATAGGCTGATTTAAGCCGTAATAGTCATACTAAAATCATTGAGAAACAGCCAGGTAATTCAGTGAACGACTGCCTGATTCAGGTAGTCCAAACACTCAGGTGTGTATTTAATACTCACTGCTTACTTTGATCACCACCGTCGACTAATGAGCGTTTGTTTTCACCCTCCTGTATTTGTTTCAGGCGATACTTCTTCAAATGCGCTTCGGAGGAATTCGCGCCTGGAGTGGTATATCAAGAATGTACATTAAACGATCAACTAGTTCCACTCTGGAAGGGACAAGTGTGGGCAAAAATAGAAATAGACGATTAAGTGCACAGTGTCCATTTCGTCAACCTGGATCGCGCCAGTTATGGAGTGTAATGGAACTCTACCTCTTCTTCTCTACCTCAGTTATACTTCTTCATTTTACATTCTGAATTAACTATTAATTATGGGAGTTCAACTTTTTTCAAGTGATTACAAACAACTTCGTTACTGGCAAGTAGCCGCATGTGTCGAATATTGTCTCGAATTGCTCCTGATATTAAACCTTTCCGGCTGTCAAATAGACGTTGCAATTGGGTGACTGCAGATGACTAGAATAATACGGAAAACTGATCGTAAAACTGAGAGATTTCTGAACACACGGTTAAATATGGATGCTGTTCTTATTCAGGAGACAAAATTTCTTTAGATTATTCTCCACAGATAGTTCAAACTACGTTTTGAGGCAAGCTCATCATGTTTCCTCTAGAATTTTTGGTCTTTAATGTCATTTGGACTGTCACTGGACTAATGCAGTTACGTGTGATTTTCTCTTCGCTCCATTTATATTGTAATTTGACTAGGCTGAATTAAAAAAATTGCCTCAAGTAAATTATCGTTCAACTGACGAGGGTTTTAATGCTCTAGTTGTTTGATGACTACTTCAAGTTGGTTCACCTTCCACGTGGCTC
Source organism: Paragonimus heterotremus (assembly GCA_013368495.1). Lineage (NCBI taxonomy): Eukaryota > Metazoa > Platyhelminthes > Trematoda > Plagiorchiida > Troglotrematidae > Paragonimus > Paragonimus heterotremus. The sequence goes on from LUCH01017198.1 coordinate 46,611, forward strand.
CGGGCGCGTGTCGGTGAATGTTGAACAGCAGGAATGTCAACGTGCTGGCCCAACACTAAGGGTGGTGAAAAGGTCAGTACATGTATACACGCCCCCGGTGGTGGCAGTCCCATTGTTCCAGATGACCCTCGTCCAGGAGACAGTTGTTCATGAAAGGGCGTTGGCATATTCGTGTGCCCACACGCAACCTGTCGACCGTCAGTCAGTCACTCGGTAGAATTATACGTCAATGACAGATAAGGGTAATACACAACAATAATGATTACAACAGCGATGGTGGTAATGGAAAGCTGATGCAGAAGCAGGTGACGTTCAGTGGTGTGTTGCATTATGCTGAAAGGTTGATGAACAATAGTCCACAGTTGCATGTGTCCAGGTGGGTTGGCAGTTTTCTATTCAGTGCCAATCCACTAGGCTGGCGAAGAGAAAGAGGTTACAATTTGGTAACCAAAATTTTTCAGCTAACTTTAATTTCTAGAGTTTAGCCCGGAAGATTGAAGAATCTCAAACGATTCTATTTTTGTCTGTACAAAAGTGGTGGTTCCATAGAATCAATGGGAAAAGTTTTCACTCACATGTTGATTGTGTTAAATTTAAAATAACCCAAATCAACCTACTATCGTTGCTGTTTCAAACCATGTTCGATTTTCATTAAAGACAATGACTTCAACCTAACTGAGAAGTCTCGATCACAAGGTTATCGACCGGATAATACTGTGCGATTCTCTTCATTCTCCATTCGAAATGGTTGGGCACGCTAAACACCATTCATACGGGGTTGAGTTTGAGCGTTTGAATTTGATTATTCCGTCAGGCCTAGTTTGAGGCGCCATAGAATTTCATTTAAGTAGTGCAGTTATTAGTTTTCCACAAAGTAAACACCGTAGTCTATGCTTGGAGTATCCAACATTGTCACGTTTTTAAGCAAATCACCTAGCCAATCCGTTTTGTGCATTTATTCAAAAGAAAACAATCTGTTTCCACCTCAAAGTAGTGAGTATAAAATGAAATAACAACTCAATTAAAGTACACCACTTTACAAGATATAGTCGAAATTATCTCTGGCCTCATTGCCTTTGATTGTGATGGCGAAGAACAAGTCTGCTAAAGGTACTTGTTGTTCTAGCCCCAAAATCATGACCAGCTGGTGAATGGCCACAAAAGATGGAAGGAATGCGGTTCGCAAAACATTAGTGGGATTAAGTTGGACTGACCGCATTAAAGAACGTAAGAAGATCCTGTGGAGAAAGCACAGATTCGGAGTAAAAGCAACACATATACTGGATGACTGCAAGTTTTATGGTAATTGTGGTAACATAACGACAATTAAGACAGTCGACCTCTCCTAACGCGAGACACGGAAATCACAGCCCAAAACATCATTTACCCATCAGTAAAAATGTGCAAGTAAACAGTTGAATTCATAGTCGTCCATTCACAGTAACCGTTGTTCAACTGGTCGAGAAGTACACCAGTATACATTTCTGTATCCTGTCTGTATTAAGGAATTCAGTCTTTCGAACAATGGTCTGTGGCTACAGGTGAGAATCCACCCGTGTCAGCCAGTCTGTCTTGTTCGATATCTAGGGATGTTCTACTGACTTGAAAGAGGACAACGGAAACAGAATATGGCACCACTCTGTAGAATTACGAGAAATGCACATGAAAGGGTAGAATTAGGAATCTGAATGTCGTAAACAAACGAGAAATTCAACGGTTTACTGGAAGATTCTTTAGAAGTGAAGCTAATGATCTTAGACAATAGGTTACGCCAGTGCTTCATGACTGTGTAAGAAGTAAATAGCTGTGCACCTGCGAAACCTGAAAGCCATTGACTGCTATCAGTTACATAAATAAAGAACTGCTCGATGTGACTTACACTGAAAGTTTGTGGGAGTTAAGTCAACGCGAGAGTAATCAAAAGTAGATTGAATGAAGAAGATGAATTTCAATTCTAGATTAGTAAGAACTGTGTCTTCGATCGTGTCGAGTTTACTAGTGGAAAGCTAACCATACTCAGTGGTGAACATATCACGTTTAAGGCCATCAAGTAAGAGCTTTTTGATATGCTCAATCGGCAGTCTCTGTAAGTCCTATAAGCCATGTAAGTCCGTTGAAGTTCTGTTATCCGTGCGAGCAAAATCCGCTTTATTTGCCCGAGATTGCAGATCTCCGTTTTGAAACGACCTTGTGAAAATGGGTTAGAGACATGGTAAATCAATATTTCTTCTGACCGGTTTTCGTAATTATGCTCCACTCTCCGTCCAGTAAATCACGAAGGTATTTTCAGAGTCACCGCCGAGTGACAAGTGCACACTTATTATCCTTCAGGGAGAAAATTCATTCGTCTGGTCACCACGTGATCCCGTCAAGATCAATAAGTAACCACATTTCAATGACTGATATTCCAGGTAGTTAATGAAGAGAATTGCGGAATATAAGATCTATGAGGCCCTTGATGTCACTTAGGGATAACATAGGAGGGAGGACGACCTGTCTTAAAGAGAAGTGCCACAGCGATTAAATTCAACGCATTCGATAGACTATTCTACGAAAAGATTCCTAAGATGATTACGCCAGGTTGGGGTATAATTCCATGAGAATTCTAGGATGTAATTCGTCTTACATCATCAAGTCGTATGAGTAAAATTTTGACTAGTGGTCCGGGATATCTAATACAACCGAGTATTTACCTAGAGTGGTTTCTTCAAGAGAGAAACTGGAATACAATTCCGGCAGTGCTATATTGCATATCAATGAGTAGCACTTGAGTACCTCGACTATTACTTCGAAGTTGGAGAAGATCTCAGTGTTTATTATTATGTTTGACACATATGTAGTACATCAAAAACCTTTACTTCCTATACCGTCTTTCCCAGTAACATAATGGACCATGATTTGTTTTACATATGCCAGTCAATTTAACTCTGTACTACACTGCTTAGTACCATAGCAATCATTAAAGTTTTCCTTTCGGGTGTTGACTCGCTTCGGCTATAAATCGTACGTGTTCGGCAACTATTACTTACTTTCGAACTGATGTAACTCAATATTCCGTCTTGTTTAACTCTTAACAAGAACTGCTCAACCATGCTAAAGAACTACACATATCTGTGGAGTATACTTTATTATAAACAGATGGTTGGTAATACTTGGTTTTAGCTATCAACTCAACCGAAATATTGTAAACAACCAATGTCGTTTCACCGTCTTGATTACTTTGAGTACAAGCACGCAAGCTTATGGGTATCTTGAACAGTACCCACAAGCTGCAATCAAGCTTGAGTTGCAATATCGTTTGGTTTAACGTTTAGCGATATATCATTTTACAACTCTCACATAGTCGAAGTTCAAGCAACTGTAAATTGCTAGCGTTCAACAGGACAGGTTCGTAGTATACCTAGACATGCCACCGGTCCTGTAGACAGCGAATGTTACAGTAAAGGAAGGAGAGTACGTGAGAAACTAAACAAAAAATTTGATGGGAAGCATCAACTGATGATTCAGATAGAAACTTACTATCAAGAATGAGAGCACTTTAAACACGCTGTTCGATCAATTGAGTAGTCTGCAACCTGACAAGGCATTCAACTAACAACCAATTAGGTAAGTATTACTTCCTTAAACCGCAACCAATTCGTGACTTGCTCACTTAGAAACTCAACATACTCAGCGTATTAGGACAGCAAACTGACTACTTACAAGTACAAGAGTGATAAGCATTTTCATCAGCCACCAGACGTGCTGAAACATAAACGTTGAAAACGGTGGCTACATATTTTTCTTGTTAAAGCTTTGTCTACAATGTGCCAACACACTCACTGTACACTTATTTTCTCTATCTCATATTGCCTTCTCAGTTGCTAGCCAGATTTAACACAATTTCATAAGCATTTACATACACTCACTTTTCGCAAGTGGTTTTACCTAGTTGGAACGTGTTTTGGTTATCTGCCTAACAGATTTATCGTGTTGACACACGTATTTTGCCAGTATTGCTCTCAAAGCGACCACTCGTGAAATAAAACAGGGTGTCACACACAGCTTTGACATAAACGTACCATAAGTTGTTGAACGGTGGAGTTCTACTGGAGAATTTGAGAACAACAGTAGAACTGCGTGGGAATCACAGTTCGGTAACTGAAGAATGGACCTGTTTGACAAGTTATGTGGCAAGTGTAAAATGGGAAGACTAGGCGCTGAATTTACGTCTGTCTAAATCTGATTATGTAACTATGTAAATATCACCAATGCCCAATATCCTAGACTGTTTAAAAACATATGTCGTTACACTACAAACACCAATTGGTAGCTATTTACTAAATGTTAGGCGTAGTGTACATTCGGCTTTGAGTATACAGCTGGTAATTATTTTGTGTTTTTTGTTGCGGCAACAACCAGTAAATACTGTTCAAAGATTTCTACTGTAATACTCTAAGGCTGTTACGAACTTCGTCTTAATTCAGATTCGTGACTGTAGCAAGAGCCTATTTTGAGCAGGTAACACTTCTACTTCAAATGCAATATGACTGATTGTACAAGGTTGAATCGTGAAGAAAACTGGCGAGAAGGAAGCAATTCTGTCTGCTCTGTCCTGCCCAACATGGCTACTGCAAACAAAAGTGTACTGTTCAATGAACTCTCCGGGAGAGGCTTGACTGTTACTGGAGTAGTTTAGTAGACAACAATGTCCAATTACGCACACAGTGAACAGTAAATGTAGAGACTTGAGCTTTACCGTGGTAGCCAGCCCTTCCCAAAGAACCCCCGGTGGTAGTGTATATCAACCGTGCGTGTGAATTCATGCAGACTGCTTCACATACATTATCTTTACAAATTTAGCCCAAACAAACCGTTAGAATGAGATTGGATACACGCAAAGGTCATTGGAGCAGAACCGTTGGTGTGGACTGGACATCAGCATGAAACCCTTATGGACGACGTGTGACCGGAATGTGTTCAACTAGAATGACTGTTTAATTAGAAAAGAGTGTGTCCTCGTGTGTGACTGGAGAGGTAGTATTGATGACGGACAGTGTTTTGGAGCCGAGATTAAAAGAAAGTAGACAAGGAAAAAAATGAACTTTGCCACACAAATTTCTGGTTTACCACGATGTGGATTAACACGGCGTGCACGTCCGAGGTGAGGGAAAAAAGTTGGAGCAGGTGTTTCTAGCCCGATTAACAAACTGAGGCGCCGTAGTAGGCTCACTTTTTCTGTCAATAGGTCAATCGCGTTGATTGATAGATCTTGTTAAACGACAGCATTTTGTCTGAAGTTGGCGTGAATGATTGTTATCGTCGTCACAGTCATCTGCTCTGCAAACAAAACGAGGGGGAGTGACATGAACAACAGAAACAACACGAAAGCAGAGTACACACACGTGCATTCGTCGTGGGTGTGTGAAAGCAACTCTACTGTATGAGGCTAACACGAAAGTCGACCTAAAATCGATCATCCACTCACCTTCTTATGCCGTTGTGACCATCAGTCTCACTGGTTAAAGTTTTGGGCGAAGGACAAAAGAAAACTCGCAGAAGGATTCGCACCAACTTTGTTCATTTGACGCTTATTGTGGCGTTAGTTGTTGTTAATTGTAACAACTACTGCTAGAGAATGAATAGAACGTAGACATTTCAGTGATTGTTGGCATTGTGTGAACCCCATCGACAAGCCCATTTGGATGTAAGGATGATCACCCTAAGGCTCTAGTGTTTCTTCGTAACGAAAGCAATACGCTAGTGCTATAACTAAATGAAACCACCTCTGTTTTCGAGGAAGATTAACGTTCAGGTCTGTTCCATGCAGTGTTTGCCTACAGTTCACTGACCGGACATGCCTAGTTCATACTACCAAAAATTCTGTTCTAGTTCCTTGTGAATAGGCGATAAAAACTTGGATTTCATCCCAGCCAGTACAGGACAAGAGAATAATATTTGTTTTATAAGTGGAGTATGCGACTCATAGGTAGTTAACTGTCCTCGAAAGCGAATACACTTTTTGTGATTGTGAGGGTTGATTGTTTTATTTGAGCGTTACTCACGTGCACAACCAGATCAATATATGGTGCGTACCACATTCACTTTGATACGGCGGATTGCGCGGCCACATGACTCAGTAGAAAGTGTGAGATCCTATTCAGCTCACTATACAAGAGTGACATTGTGACAAAGATTCATTTATCAACCTCATCAGATTATTAACAGCACATTCTCCATCCATTTCACCATTCATCCATTAACAATGTGAATTTGAATGACAAACTAGCTACTTTTGACCAAGCTGTCTTTTCACCTATTCTCTTGCTGTCATACAATAGAGGCGAATCGATTTACTTCCCATGTGGAATTCTTATTTAACAGATTGTCCATTTTAAAATGTGTACTTGTAGAATTGTAAACTGCTTTTGACTGAACAGAAAAGGCAAGAAGAAGACACGCAACAAGGTATCAGTCAAAATCGAATGCCACAAAATCAAATCACATTCGCCTGTGGGCCTAGATCGAAGTTTTATCCCCCCCAGAAACTATAGATTATCACTTCATGTGATGATATTTTCTCAAACGGACACAAATAAGTTCATTGCTTTTGTCGCTTTGTTAAAAGGTTTTTACGGTTAAGGTTTTCTGAGGTATCTGGGTAAGGTGTGATTTGTTCAGCGTTTCAGAAAGAATTCCTTCATGTAACATTTACTCCACATTCACTTTCACGCAGTTTCTTATCGATCAATTGACGGATGAATACAATAACACAAGTAGAACACCTGGAAAAAAAGAGAACGATGTACTGTTAATCTATTTGGTGTTCTCTTGCATTCTTCGTATGTTTTATATACATTTTCTCTGGAAAGCTGTCGGCCAAGTCGCTTCTCAACTATGAAAATATTTTGCTTTCTGAACCTCCCATTAAAATGTTCACCCCATTTGTGATTGGCACATTTTAGTTCTTGTGTCACATACTAAAAGCAAACGCGTTCTTATGTAGATCTGCATAACGGTAACACATTCAGTAGGTTAGAGAGGAACTGTCCGATTTCGCGTTCTGAATTTTGCAACGCCCTGTTCAAATTCGTTGTGGAACATTGAACACTGTTTTTGTGACCTCTGCTACTTATTTCTCTAGGCGATAAGGTGCTAGTTCTATCGCTACCGGCGGTTGATTACCAGTTACACCACCCTACGTTCAACTCCTTTGCTTGCACAAATATCTCACCTTCGTTGAGAAAAATGCGACAAGTCTCTCGGTAGAGCTTGTACCTACAGAAGAAGATGAAGCTCAGAGCCACTTGTGACCAACATAAATATAACAGGGATGTTATGGCTGATGACTTTATTCACTCAGGCAAAACAATGTCTACTCACTATGTCTAGACGTGGTTAACTATTAAGATATCCCGTTCACCTGGAAAGATGAAGCCTCCATTAATCACTTGCCAAATATTCACGCAGCAATGAATGAATTTGTTCCAGTGCCTTCGAAGTCGTACTAGTGCGCCTAATTTATGGGAAGACATCTGATTCCAAATATGAATCACCCTTTTATTCTGAGTCGGGTCCACCACCATACACTCAGAGTTGTGTATCGTACATTCCGTCAGCTTGCTTGACAGTTGATTCAGTTTCCCGATCAGCTACACCCAAGTTCATGTCGGTGGACTACAAAGTTAGACACTGGTTACCACTTTTTCTATCTCGAGCAGGTCATGAATAAAGAGACTGCTCTTCAGTCAATGTCCAACCTTGAGGAACGTGCTACTAGGAAACTTGCTTTGTCCCATCATCAGAGCTACTAGCATCCAGATACGCACTCAGGTAGTGGTAATGGTCAACATAAAAAGGAGCTGTTTTGGTGTAGATGGGTATGCTTTAGTACACACTGAACCATCGTGATCCGTTCTCCACTCCGCAATCGCTGACCACCTTATCCGAATCGTAACATTCGCGAGACCTTCATTCCTGCTATTCAACTTTGACGTGGACTTCAAGGAGAAAAAATTAAAAGATTCTGAGATGTTGACATGCTTAATTAGTTCTCTGTTGTGAAAACTTCAGCTAAACACGACTCATCTCTCTTGTCCTTTAATGGCGCTTAATCGCTCACAATGTGCGTTCTGATCTGCAAAATCACGTGATACAACACGTCGTGGAAGGATCAGCTAATACCAGTTATGAAGCCTTCGAAGATCTGCAATACACCCTTCGTCCATCAAAGCCGACATGGCTACGGTTCGCGACGACGAATTTATGATGCTTGACATTACCATGACGGATGTCTGTCGAAGCCAGGCTACCTGGATTGACAAGACTGTCGGTCATAATCTCAGTGATTTAATTCAGTTGGTTCTCCATAACATGAGCTGTTGAGTAGATGCATTGAATCACTCTTCAGTGCTCATCACAAACTGTAGAATTACTTATCCTTCATCATATGATACTGCTCTTCCATTTATCCAGTCATTGATTTCTGTCCACTGGCCATTTTGAGTTCCCGACTAACTCATGAAACAGTTAAATGGGGAACCTGGTATGGATTGTCGCATTTCTTCTGGCAGAGTATTTTTCTGTTCAGGTTTGTCAGTAGTGAAGACGTCCAAACTCATTTGTTTTGAAGAGACACCAATTTCGTTAGATTTAACAACGTTCTCCTCTCAACAGTCTTACGGAACAGTTTCATCTGATGACTGTGGTGTCATCTACCTTCTGCAGTTTGATCGAATGGCCAGATCCGCTGCACGGACCTACAAAACGTATATTTTATAGCTACAAATCGAAGCGTTTGGTTTACTTTCAAGGCTAAAATCCAGTGGCTATATTACAGTAAACTCGGAAACTTGTTATTCTTTTGTAATATGGAGCCATTTCTATCTCAGCCTGCAGTATGAGAAACCGGTGTTTGCATTTTCTCGCATCTATGTTAGTTGATACTCCCAATGTGAACGATTGTGTATGTGCCATAATCGCGCAGTTCAGTTTAGCTCTGCAGGCCACTGAACTGTACAACTGGTCAAAAATGACAAACAAAAACGATGTCAGACACAGACTTACTATGCTGTTTAAGAAAAAGGGAAAACAGCTGACTAGTGACCAGCAACTACTAATCCTCGATCAATAAATACTAAACAGGCAGTAATGGGGTTATGTTCTTAGCTGTGATCTCCATTTTTGAGTCCATAACTGCTGAATCGAAGCAGAAGTGCAATAACTCGGTCTTGTGACATCCGCGTTCACTAACTCAAGGCAAGTCAAAATTTCTTACATAATCAACAAACGCACACTAGTGTTGAATGTAGCTACTGAAGTGGTTGACGAGTTAAACACGTCTAGAGAGTGGTTTGAAAACCATCCTTCTAGCAAGTGAAAAAGGTGTCGTAACGAACAATCAGTCAATTGGTACATTCTGTAACATTATGAACAATCATGAAAAAGGTAGACAACAAACATTTAGAATGAATCGGTATTGAACCTGAGATTTCCTGAACAAATTGGTTTTCATTATAAAAAGAGAGCGCATTGTATGTTATTTAAGTAGCTTATTGGGAACTGTAGGCGCTCTACATCAAACTTGTAAGCTTAGGTTCATACATACACGTTATGGAGGGTGAAAAAGTAAACCCCATAAATATGCCACACACCATAATTAGTGAAAACAAGAGAAATGTCCGAATTATGTGTATTTCAACACCCATGAGACACTGAGTAAGTTTATCAACACAAGGTAACCACTTAAGCATTTGGGATTAACTTCATACCATAGTATGTACCAGTCGCCTGAATAACCTATGTTTCGACAGATCAGACGTGTCGCTTTTGTGTGGTTGTCTTACAGTGAATTCCTTCGTTTTATGACCTCACTTCGAGATTCATTACTCTTGAATTCCTTCACAGATGTTTCACTGTTCTTCCGACGCTTTATCTAGTTTTTCTAAGAAATAATTCAGGCTCTTAAACAAATCGTTTAAGCTTGTGATCCAATGTAATGATAACAGACTGCTCATTACATGAGCATCTTGTTGAATCGCATTTGGAAGCATGTAATCTCTTTACTGACAGAATCCTTCTAAGTTGCAGCCATCTTAACTGATTTAAATCTGCCACAACAAATAGCCAAATCCACCAGTATATTCCTGTAAGCTAACATTCATGTATAGCATTTTCCTGCAGATCTTCGTTCAGTCAGAATTTTGGTTATTTTTAAGTGTAATTCTATGGAGCTTATTCAGCAACTGATTGCCTAACGCTATAGACCTTCGTCTTATTCTGATTGCATAGCATTAAGTTCATCAGTTTGTGGTGTCAATTTTTCGCACAGCTCTTTTGACTCATAAGTTGTAATTAACATTTCTGTTACTATTGAACATTTGGTAGTGACGATGGCCAAAACCCCAACTGTTGCGGTATACAAAGCAACCCGAGTTGACCTACCTTTGCTCTACCTGAATCATACACCGTCAGGATAATGGAATATTGTTGTCATCGGTGCGTGCCCATGCAAACTAAAAGTTCGCATCCAGGTCCAATCTTGGATTTTAGCCTCACCAGTAAATCTGCAGTGATATTATTTTCAATATGACATATACTTCAACATTCAACCACTTCACCATCGTCTACGCAATATAAGCCTAACTGAAGAGCTCACAGAAGCCAAATAGAGAAAGCCGTGGACCAGTCACTCGCAACAGCTATGCTCTAAACACACCAGCCTCAGGTCCAACATCTCCACACGGTAGTTGTAACCTCAATTCCACAAATAATGGTGGAACAACAGGGGGGAGAGAAATACAAGTAACAGCATGATCTAATGATCATTCAGACAGACAGGCGGTCGATAATCTTACATCAAAACACACAACCTGTGATAACTCAATTAATCACATCAAACTGACAGTAACGCAACTAGTATGAGGGATCCATCTGAGTTCGCACTCGTGATAACGGCGAGATAGTTATTTTAGTCCACACAAATGAAGTATGTACAGGTCAGGCAGGCGACAAACGCAGCTAACGGCGACATACACGAGTAGACAAGCAACTACCTGCATACTGACCTGCTTACCTAACTGTTAGCCCATCTAAGCGCGTGAATATACAGACAACGTGTATCACCCACGTCGGAATTTCTTGGTTACATTAACCGGATCAGGAAGACAGCGGTGTTCATACGTTCTAACCAACAAACTGAACTGTTTGCGATTCGACTCACACATGCTACACCTATTGCTACCCACAAGGAATAAAAAGGAAGCGTGTGCAGAAGCAAAATGTTGTCTATGCTACAACAAAAATTCAGCGGAGATAATCCTCCACACTAGTGTCAGTGATAACGGTGCGGTTTGTTTGTAACCTGCTTGAAACAAGCTGCCTCTGTGAACAGCAGGAATCTTTGCAAAACGAACGTACAGTATAAAAATCAACTGAAGTACTATAAAATAAGCCCACTGGCAAAAGTTATAAACAAATAACTGAATGTCTCCAATGAAACTCCGAGGTATAAATATCGATAAAGGAAAGAGACCATTTACTCCCTAATAAGCTACTGGATACTTTCAAATGAACTGTTTATTGCGGGCATATTGTTTAGTCTTCAACGAAACGCCTCATGGTTGTTCTGATGTAAATTGTATCACTGGTCGACCCTGTGCAAACTGATTTCCTATATTCGTAACACAGATGCTGATAATCAGTAGCTTCTAAGAAGTCACCCTCGAATGATCTCTCCTTACAAGCTTATCTATTTCTATGTTCTCCATGGGTAGCATTGTGAATCGGATAGTTGGAGAAAATTCCGGTAGCGCCGTTTCTCAACGCCGGGGTTCAACCTATCTGCTTTCAACTACCTAAAAGTAGTACATCCATTCTATAACAAACAAATAAGACAGTCCTTCTTTGATTGTCCGTTGAACGCCCAAACGTGATTACATTTTAAGACAACGTTTATCCGAAGCATGGGTTCAAGAAATAGTCCAATACAAGGAAGTCATACGAACAGGCATGAGTCACAGACTTAGTAAGACATGCACATGACCTACACAATGGAAAACCGAAATGGTGCCAACAATTCAACTGCTGTGTTAAAATATATCGAAAAAACTCCTTGGTCAACCGATATATGACAGCTGTGGGTTTTTCCGAATCTTCTGTTGACTTTGGTGGTAATTAAGTCTTGCTGCGCCACGCTGTTAAACCCAGAATACTCGAAGTGGATGAGTTATTTGTTCAAACGGTACGCGAGATGGACAATAATATCGTCATTAAAAGACACCTACGGCCTGAGGTATCTACCGCAATAAGTATTCAACCGAATGGATAAGCTGAAAACTTGTCATTGAGTAACCAGACCGACTATTCAGATTGGCTTTCTGTTCGACCGTTTTTGTAAATACACCAAGTGTCGACCCAGATGATATTTTGACTATAATTAGTTTTACATTCTGTGTGCAAAACTCTTTCCGAAGCAATTCCAACCTAGATTTTCAGGAATTTTCTAGATTCAGTGGGCAATCCCCCAGTTCAAATTTGATAAAAATCGCTCGTGGTGTAAATGTCACAATGAACTGAAGAACATTCCTACAGAACAACAAAAATTGTAAAACATTTCTATTGGGTACAATGTGGTAAACCATAATTAGTTGCGCGTGGGCGTGTTGAGCTTGAAGAAAAAGGGGCACCGTGGCTCACTTTGACCTCAATGAGTTCGGTAAATGCTGGATTCCGTAATGGGGTCGATTGGAAACGAAGGTGTCTGTCGATATGTGTCAATTTTACTAATCCGGATGATTGAACAACATGATCTGACCTGCGCAGTCTGCTTGGGTTGTGTTCGCAGTTCCATTCTGTAATGAGCTCACCTAGGAAAGTAGTGATCCACTGGAACACGCATAGTAACAATCAACGACGTTTTCCTTCAAATGTAGTCAGGTAGATCGCCAGGTCTTCTCTAAAAAGAGGATAACGTGATCCTCATATTCAGAAGAATGGGCAACCTCCTGTTTATCATTTGTGTGTTTGGCCGAAAGACAATACATCAGGCGACATTCACCCGACGTCTGACGCAAAAGGCGTTCAAGCATGTTTGCAGTGAGCAAACTGAGTTGCCACTTTAATTGCAGATGTACAGTGTGTAAAGTGCAAGCTATCGGCATGCTTCTATTGAGCGGCTAAAAACAGTGGTTTGCAGAGGTGTCGAATCATATAAAAAGCATTCCAGATGATGAATGTCACTGGTCGATATATCCAAGACCCGTCACTACAAGGCAACCGTTATGCAGTAAAAACACTAATTATGAGTTAAACTTAACTAAAATTTCACACAGTATGATGAGCAGTATGTGTTTACCAGTTGAAATTCGTCGGAAGAACACGACCGGTATCGTGGTTATTGTCACTCATCAGGAATGCATACCTGGTGAAACTCCACCCACAAATCCTACTGTAGGAAGTGAAAATGCCGTAGACTGTGAAGATTAACTCATTCACGGGTTACCCCTTAGGTATATTTGATTGGAACCACCTAATTCAGAAATACAGTTTCGAACAGAATCATTAGACTCGGGTTTCGGTCTTCCTAGAGTTCCTCAGTAGTGCGTATCCTCCCAATAGATATGAGGCATCTGTGTTGAGAACTGTGTCAACGAACTCACGTTAGGCACGACTGCATTCTCATATCTAAACATTCAGCCACATACTCATGTAAATGACACTCAGGATATGCGTTATTGACGAGGTGGACAGTCTATCTAAATGAAGAGGCCGTAATCACATGTGACTGATGTTCGATTCGAAGGTAACGGAATCCTTGACCAATATTCATTAAAAGAATATTAACCAGACACCAGGAATTAACAAGAGGAAAGCAGCAGGTTTATCCATAAATCGTCTCTTCTGCCTATGTAACCGTCACTGAAGTGGCAAATTAGTTGGTATACAACGTTAAATATAGTGTAAGTAAGTGAACTGAGTGCACTGTAGTATAGAACCACACCCTTGGTGATTTCTACCAACAGCAGTTGAATGAGCACAGGTTCAAGTTCACGTAACCTTACTGAAGATCTTCTTCAGAGTGTGTATCCAGAGTAGCTTAATGCCCTATGCGTAAATATGAGTGGTATATCAAACACAACTGGTGGCTTCCCTCGTAATCAGTTAGGAGTTTCAGCATTCCTCTCCGGATCAGAAGCAATGTACTCAAGTTTTGTTCTTATTAAAGCTCGCCAGTAGTGCATCTCCCTGTCACGGTCGGAACTGAAGCCGGGGCCATGCATTCATGAAACAGCCAAGTTAATCACTGGTCGGCCACTGGTTACCAACAATCAAGACAACGTTGTACCAGTTTACTGATTCCATTAATTTAGACTTGGGAAGAAGTCTGAGTTGTGAGATCATCGGTTGCAGTTAACAGGACGTTTATTATATCTCCTCTCGAGGTAATCGAACAGAGTAGGCATTAATTGCACCCAAATATGGCTCCGAATTGATGTGTGAAAATACGGTTGCGCCCAATTTGGGGTCAGTGGCGTAGTAAATATGGCTGCCTTAAGAAAGAACGGTTGGAGTTAAACTCCCAGTCGTTGTACTGACTTACACTACTGGCGAGTTCTATCACGAACGAAACACTGGTACAGTAATTCTTTTTTAGTGTGATTTGCTAAAACTCTATGGGAATGCAAACGCTGCAGTCAATTTTGAATGAAGTTGAGTTCATATCAGTCAAAAACTCCAAATACTCAACTTATGAGTCAGTCCTGGATACACAAACGTTTAACTAATACAGAGCTTCGAAATATTCGCAAAGCCATTTTGAGTACTGACTGACTGGTCAGAACAGAAAACGTGGGAAACAGCAAAACAAGCCATACCCAACAAATATTGTGATAGTGGCTTACATACAAGCAATGACACAACCATAGAATTAATTCTCTATCCACCTACGGAGCTGACCGCTTCTGTTAATCTTCATTCCCAGTTGACTTGTTTTAATCCTCATGGAATTTGTAATTATCATGTTATGTGTACCCGATTTCAATATGTACCCATTGGTTCACAGGCAATAGTTCACTTTTGTACGTGCCCACACTGACCCACAACATATGCATGCACACAGAGAGGCCGTTGAAAGTAGCGTCTAAATTTTGTATTGAAAGTTGAACGAACTAAACGACTTGACGTGTCTAACTAGGCCTGGCGTTTCTCAAGAAGTCGAGTGTTGAGTGAATGTTTAAGAGTGTGGGTGGGAACCCGATGGCCAGCGATTCCATGTACACGACTGAGTCTCAGAGAAAGAGAGCATGCTCTGTTTGTAACAACTTCCATTTGGTCAGCAGGTATGGTTTATTTTTGTGAGACGATCGAACCATGTGTGACCACGATGCGGTCGTGTCTGTGCGTGTGTTTTTGCATGCGTGAATTCACGCTCGCGTGCCCGTATGTGCACGTGTAGGAATGCTTGTTGAATTCACAAAATTTACTTCCCCGTCTCTGCTTTGTTCCGTTTGTTACGTTCGTGGAATGAACGAAGCAAAAACGGACTAGTGTAAAAGGACAACCGTGGAAATCGTTATGAATAGAACGAAACAGAGGAAAGATTAAAAGTGGCTTTATGAATTGAGCAGAAAAATCAATCAATTTCACAAAAATGTTTCGTATCGAAGTTTGTTCAACTAATGTGATAACTTGCTGAGTTAATGCATGTAAATTTAAATTAAGTCCTGTCTTGTTCCCTGGTGTCCACGTAAACTGACAAAAATGACAGAGACCACTTTTGTTCCGTATTCTTTTTTACCGTACGATGACGATTATGGTGAACCTGGGGTACGAACACATAGTCCTAGCTTTAAATGCCAGTGGTTCTCTTGTTCAAATATTGATCCAGATAGCAAACCGGACGTTATTGTTTCAATGTTTGTTGACTACTGTCAAGGTTTTCTAGTCATACACATCAGACTATGTATGCACTTGAACAGTGTCCGTCACTGTTTTGAAACAGAAAGGTAAGAAATTCGGTTGTCCCGGTCAAATCTACTCGGCCGTAAAATTAGAGCTTTAACAGCAGTAATCTAAGTTCTGTGGTTCAATCCTAATCCCAAACAGAAGTCTGACGGAGACAATTGTATAATTGCATTATTAAATTATTTAAATTGCCTTTGTAAAAATATTCCCTAGCAACTGAAAAAAAAGCCGAAAACAACTAACTTATTTTTAATCAAAGTGTACTATATAACAAAGATGTTCAATATTTGTTTCTAGTGTGGTTCGCCTACCGACATAGACTATACCACTTCGAAGATCCTACATCTCCTACCGTGCAATTGAGGTCGTGTTCACTGCTGTTTGCACAGACTATTATTTTTCCCTGATATTTTGTCCTGGTCTGCTTTCTCTCGCTCACCCACCACAACAAATCTCCATTCTGTTCACCAACTGCTGCTCACCTATCCACACATATATCACCTACGTTATGTGAACTGTCGCCGGAATACAGCAGTAATAAAATAAACCTACACGCTAGGCTTATAAAAATTTCCGTAGTATAAAGCCGGTCTTCTGTAGGCTAGTTATCAGTTCAATAAATAGCAACCTCCTAAGGATTCAGCTGTCTCTTATTCCAAAAACAGTCATGTGCAGATACTTGATTGCATATCTATGTATATACATATAGTAATAGTCGACCTTATTGGTGGTCAAGGTCACTTCTTCAATGACCGGGACCACCATGACTGAGAACCTTTTTGAAAGGCTGGCAACAAACGTTAAGTACAAACGCTTGCGAAGAGGTAAGAAGATAAGAGGAGAGTTAAAATTCAAGAGGTACGTTCAAATCTTTTGAAAATGCCACTTTATCGCACAAACTTTTCGCAGTTATCGCGTTAGATGCACTACCCACAAGAGGTGATCATATCAACTACACTCTGTTTCATCAAAATGATCTCACTCCAAGACTGAGCTCGTCTGCGTTAGCATCTGTTAAGCCGAGACAGTGAGACGTTGGTAAGGCCAACTGATAATCAGTCGGTGACAAATATTTTGTGGGTTTTAACACCCGCTGTGTGAGTTTAAAGTGAAACTATGTTGGCGGGCTATTTGGACTGACTCAGCTACACTTTACTGGTCAGATGAATACAGTCATTCTGGCTGTTAGCCAGTAGTAATTAAACCAGTAGTACTGGGAATTCAAATGGCTGATTCACAAGGCGAATGGCTGCCAACTCGAATGCTAAATGACTTTATAGATGCATGCTAACCAATTTGTGCAGTTTAACTAAGAGTTGAGCTATCCCCATCATACCATTGAGATGTAAACAAAAGTGAAGAGAAACCTGAAATCTTCCCGTTGCAACTTGATTGCGTCCGTGCGACCTGTACAACTTTCAAACTTGGTTAAACGTTGTGCAGAAACAGCGTCTTCAAAAGGGTTGAAATAATATACGAAAGTGCACAATTGTTGCGAAATATGAGTATTCCAATCAGGTCGATTGTCAATTTTCAAACATATTTCCACATATTTTCTTCTGAATCGTTTCAGAAAAGAGTGATTGTCTCATCAGGGCATGCGTCTTCAACAGTTCTGAAGTACCAATGTCCAACTGCTAATCACACGAGTTCGAGCACGTTTGAGGTTACCATTCCTATCTAGGTCGAGATAGTTCGGTTCTGTTCAACCCATCTGTCATGTCGCACGGTGTCGAGTAATTTATGACGTAAAATTTGGAGACCCGCCAGTAACTGGTGAAAATTATTAAGACAGTGTTCCAATATCAATCATCTTTTGGACTTCAAACGTTTGTTTATAGGTTTTCTTGAAAGATAAGTTTGGTTGATAAGCAATTCAGTGTATGCCGTTTTGAGTAAGTCTGTTTGCATAAGTGACTGATGAGTGTGCAAAATTTCAAACATGGAATATTTTTAGATGTGTTCTATTAAAATAAAGAGTTTGGAAACCTAAAGCTTTCTCACCTTGGAATGAAAATTTGCACTAAATTCTTAACCTCATGATTGCTCATACTTTTTTGTCCGGACCGATCAGTAGAGATAGTAGAACGACTGAGATTTGAAAATGTGTATGCGTCTTGTAAATCCAGAATGTATACCCAAACGGTCACAAGCCCCGTGAACACCGTTAATGTGGGAAAAAGCTTCTAATAAGGTCAGTTTAGGTTCGAATAAAACGCCGAACTAAAAACGCCCAGGTTAGAACTGTGAACCTCTATTTCAGTTTGTCAAAAAATTGCAAACATGGAGAGAACGTAAGAGCTAACGCTTCTTTTTAGCGTTTTGTATGAAAAGTATTTGGGGATGATTGTTACCAGCAGAAATCGATCACTAGTTCCTGTAGTCCGCAAATAGAACGGTCAAGCTCGTTTCAAACAATTTAAGTTTGACCCATTTTCGATATGCTCGTAACAAGACAGCGTATAATGCATCCGAAAATTAATTGAATTACCAATTATTTCACCACGTTCAGCAGAGCTTGAGAAAGAATTGGAACAAAATGAATCATTAGTAGACACGCGCGAATTCATACGGGCATGTCCACAATGCTCACTGGTACTAGTTTGGATGGGACGTGAAACCGAGGGCTGATCGTGCTTCGTCTCGATTAGCCTCCGGCGAAATTGGTACAAGCACAGTGAAATCGCTAATTGCGTGAATGGAAAGCATAGCATGCTCTGACCAGGTTGCCGGTCGATTAGACTTGAAATTATAGTCCAATTAACGACGCCATGTTAGTTGCTAGCCGAAGTTATTTTTATAATCGAAGGATAATTATCAATGAAATACCACGTCTGTGAATTAACTGAAGCATATTAGACATTTCAGCCTCACCCTTCATGATGTGGACTGGTGCTTAACCCAGGACTTCAGCTAGCACGCGTATATAAGTCTGTTACATGACCTTCCGTACAGAACAACGTGTTATGTATACGGGTTCCGTCAACCCCACTGCTGTATTCAGATGTTTCATCAAATGAACTGTCCTCCACTCTGCGAAACGCATCTGCCCCGGGCAATATGTGAAAATATCCCATGTAGTGTGTGCTTACCCGGAATGAAAACTGAATTGAGAAACAATGGTAACATTTCGATGAGAAAATTACTCCTCACAGAGGTAATGTTAGAATGTTGATACTAATCAGTTGGCATACCCGTATACATGTTTAACATTAGGCGGACTTACTGACCAAATTTACGACTGAATTAGCTGCCAGATCAGCCACTTGTGTGGAAGCAAACGCAATAAACCATACTTTGATCTAATGAATTTTTGACCACTTAGTGTTGTGAATAACGTAGAGAATATTCTTGACCAGACCTTCCCTAAAACCGGTGGTCAAGAGATGGGACTGAAGTACTTCTGACTGTGTAGTGTTTGAACTGTAAAAAGAAATATAGTATGCGACATTATAATTTCTAAAAATTTTGTTTGTTAACAACGATATCTCATTTACGAGTTATCTTTGTAATACATCACACGTCAGTTGAATTCGCCATTACTGCAGACGGTCAGTCGCATTAATGAACAGTGACTAATAAACAT
Organism: Paragonimus heterotremus; assembly: GCA_013368495.1. Classification (NCBI taxonomy): domain Eukaryota; kingdom Metazoa; phylum Platyhelminthes; class Trematoda; order Plagiorchiida; family Troglotrematidae; genus Paragonimus; species Paragonimus heterotremus. Next base: position 66,139 of record LUCH01017198.1, read on the forward strand.
CTTGCTGTTGCACAGTTCAGAATTTGAGGCGGTGAAAAATATATATTCGATGATCAAAATTGCTTGCTGTCAAGACAATCATGACAGATCATTAGGTTATATGAAGATGTGTAATAACAACCGAAAGCTCATGGGAAACGCGTCCATTCTCACTCGAATTTACTTTCAAACAACCGAATTCTAAAGATCCACACCAGTTTCTTTACCGTCATTCACGACCAAGTGTAGATACACTTGGTTGTATGCACCGTTCCAACCCGGCTTCTCTCAAAGAGAAATTTCGAACAGCTCACATACGTTGAAGGGGCTACTGCGATGATTTCAAGTGCATTAATAATTAGGCTAAGTTCAGTCAGGTTCATTGGAGATAATTTTGAAGTCGCCCCTGCTCAATACTATTCAGATTTGTTTCAGGTATGTTGCAGAATTTATTGCCTGTTCTGGCTCAACTCGGTGTTTGTTATAGTCATTGTCTACTGCTTCCAAGAAGTTTGAATACTCGCTATTAAAACTCTTCTGACCCTTTATGTTCACAGCCGAATAGCCATGTCACTGCGAAGTCCGCAAGACATGAATAAATTTATTGGCGCGAAATTTTGTCCTTCTTATTGCGTTGTCCGAAATACACGAACGGTTCATCTTTCTTCTCTAGTGGCAGTCGATATACATAGTTACTTCAGTGGTAAACAACTGTTGTCAACGACAGGAAAATAATCCGCTCTCTTGGTCACGTCGAATCAAAGTGTGCCATGTTTCCTCTATGAAACTGTGATATAACTAGAACAAACTAGACCGTATAATGTGAAAATATGAAGCATTTCTTTTGCGTAATAACTTTGAAAAGTGAGATCGGATTCTATGTTGCATGATTCATATAAGAGTAGAGTATGTTACATTGTCATGTGTATAGTAAGGCAAATTGGAATAAACTATCAGTTACCTACTAGCGCACACCGTTTACCATTTCCTGGCTAGGGAATTTTTAGCATAAAAGCATTAACATACATTAAACTATATTCCACGACTGAATCACTCATTCGCACATTCAACCTTGTTTTTTATTCCCCAAAAGCTTGTCATTTACTCATTCACTGCAACATTCTGCAATGGCTTTTCTTGATTTCTTAACTTATCTTACAGTTGCATAAACTTTATTAATTTCACTGTTGTACGGCTGGTGAAATACAGATCTAACCAATCTGATTTGACTTCACTCATCTACTCTTTTTCCTCTAGTTTGAAAGCGGGTCAACAGCTACCAGCAGATGCTTGCTAAAATCTTCGCTTCCTATCACGAAAGCAAATGACCGTTCTCAGGGATTTCAACCTACGGTTTCATCACATTTGTCCGAGCTTCACAACACAAGAACTTACCACAAACTTTTTATAGTTTTCACTCATAATACTTTGTATCCTCCAGTTTTCTTTAGTTAATCTGTTGAATAGCATACAGTACTGTTGAAATTCAGCTGCAGTATAGCTTAATATGGTTCTCAGTCCCATTTATCAGACACTCAAAAACACAAGAGGAAAAGGACATGTAAAAACGCAAGCGTAGACTCGAACCAGTCGTTCAGTCCACCTGTTGTCAGCTTCGGTGGTGTGACACTACCGGGCGATAGTATTACAACCACCTATCCCTTTCTGGTTCTGGCATTCTCTTTCGATCACAAAATGAAAAAAGCTGTTGATGTTGTTGTATATTGTGTAAAAATGGCTTGAAACAAACTTTCCACCCACAGACAGTAGTATTATGAATGCGTTCGTGGATATTTTTTTGCTGTTCAACTTTTCTCAGTAGTGAAGTAATTCAGACCTTTCACCACCAACAGCCAGTTAACAGTCAGGAAAAAACACTTATTGACTCTCGCGCTAATAGGAAGCTATAGTTAAAACAGAAGCTGGATCGTCATCACCCCATCAAATACGTTACCTTTTTTTGTCGTACCATCCACCAGACTCTTCTAAATATTTCTATTAGGCTTCATGGAAGTTGGTTAAATCCACTCATCTCGTTTGTTCTCACCAAATCAATTTGAATGTATAACATTAAACAACGGAAACAAAACTAGAAGGCATGCGCGGTATCATAACATTTAACACGTGACTGAAAAACTGAAAGATAACATGGCTCACCCAACTGCTTGTTAACTTCAAAGATTGTTTGAAAAGAAATTCCTTAGTTCGGTTGAGGCCTGAAAACAAGTCACCAAATCGTGTGTATGTTGGAATGTCTCTCGAAAAAGTGGTAGTCAAAAGTTAGTTTTACGCGTAGCCATCTTAAACAAAATAGTCACGTTTTCAAAGGGTCGGATAAATGCGCGTCCACATCACCTCCAATGTGTAATGAATACCGTTTTTCTGTGTGTGTGTGTGTGTGTATGTGTGTGTGTGGAATAAAAATAATCGTGTATCACTCTGCCTACTGTTACTATCGGGGTTGCCGTTAGTTGTGTGCAACCACTTTTGCAGTTCCCTGTAATCAGTGATGCCCACTAATAACCTAAACGTACTCAAGAAAATTCGATCAATAAATATGGACAAAATGTAAGAAAGCTGTTACAAAAAGTATAAAACCTTGGACAGATGTCCAGCGTATAGTCGTAAAGTACTTTTGAATTCGTGTAAACATTCTGGTTAATCTTGCTTTGAGTTCGCATCGGGTCCATACGTTCAGTTAATCGTTAAAGATGAATATTAAATTGTAATATCGTCAATCACATAGTTAATTGAGCCGTGATCACAAGTACAAGCGTGGCAATCATAACCGTGTGAGAATGCGTCAAGTCACGTGTCGACATCGGTCAATAGAAATTGCCTGGGCTAACAGGCTAAACATACAATCCCGCGTGTACTGGAAACAAGGGTCTCAAACAGTCAGGGTCCTCATATTTTGGAGATAAGTAACATCGTAGACTGTATGGTCAAATCCTCACATTTGTACTTTCACTTAGAATTCGCTGTAAATATAGTTGATGTTTTTTGATAATTCTGAAAGAAGACACAGCGACCGCTCTACTAAGCCCAATCAATAATCTCGCGAATAGGCAAATTGAAAACTCACTTTATTAAACGGGGTGAACAATGCACTGATGGTCAAACAGGTATCTGGATAGAGACAAACTAAACGACTCTTCGCGTAAATGCCACGTTTATGTGTGGATAGAGTGTGACCTTCATCAGTCCAAATCCTCAGCTGCCTATTCACATACATACATATATTAATTAACCTAATGGCCACATCCACGCACAAAGGAGATAATATCACTATTCGACTGATAGACACTACATATTGCTCAAAGTCAAGTAGCAAACGGCGCCAAGGATACAAAAATGCCTGTAAAAAGCCCTACTTAGTTATTCTTAAAACCGTCAGTTGAGAGGCTTCACGCTGTCGCATGAAATCCAGTTTCACGTGTCCTTCTTGGAATAGCAAATGCAGCTAATGGTAATCGAACAAATCCCGAACCAACGTTTTTCGTTTCACAGATAAACATATTTGTGACCTCCCAGTAAAAGCCACCCATGAATTTTGCGTTACCACATTGAAATTAAACAACTCTTCTATTTTATAAACGATGCATCATTTGTCGATAACAAAATTGGATTTGGCAACAACTCCTTCCCTCCCCACTGCTCATCATCTGACACGCAAGCGTCTGTTGCATTCTTCGTTCACTCTCAGTACACGAATCGACAATGACCCAGTGTGAGTAGTGGATTGTCAGCTGTCCATCCTGCTGTATATGAGGACACCCGAAGAGTTGTCCACGCTCATCCATTTATCCATAAGCACGTTACACTGATCGTTTCACAAACCACCCAAACTCAATCTCAGAATTGATCGATGTCCTAGTCATTATGCATTCTGCTGGCGAAATGAAAACGGATGGTTCCACGCGAAACATGGGCCGGTGGACAGTTGCAGTCCCTGGTTGTCGGTCAAAAGCTGTCACAAACTCATTTCTGAGTAAGCTTGGGCTCAACTGTTACCAGAATATTCACAAAAGAACGCCAAGACATGTATGAAGATTACGTATCCGTCTGCTTCTCATTGTACTCATTCTACATACAATAACCGTAACTGTTTGCTCTTAAATATTTTGCGCTGATTGAACAGTTGATTTAGCAAGTCTCAAGAAATATGTGGGGCCTGTCATTTTTTAAAACACCCTGTGAGATTTGTTGTTATATGGTCATACTCAGCTATTCAATTCATCAGTTTTTCATTACATATTAAAAGACAGAAAAACAGGCAAATATGTCAGTTAAACATAGAAGTAGCTTTAACGGAGTTGAACCACAACCACATCATACGTATATTTAGATACCTTTTACAGCTAGTTCATTTCATCAGATTTTCAAGTTTACTGAAATGTTATTTCAGAAACATTTCCCTAATGTTAAAAACTCCATAAAACATCATTCTCTATGACTTGGTTTGAAAAATCTGCAAAACTTCTATTACTCACCTAATTCCGATATTTTTTGTATACTTTGTAGTGAATCTTTAGTAGTGCATGTTGGAGGAAACTGCGTGCACCAAAATTCTACTCGGATGGTCCGGAATATGAAAGATCCCATCAAACTAGTCGGGGCGGATCACAAATTGCCGGGTTTGGAAATGAGAACAGTTAGATATTGGAGTGTTAGGAGTGGACAGTAGAGAAACCCAACGAAAGCTTAGCAACCACATAGCAAACACGCCTCAGCATACAGTAAACATCAAGAACAGTTTTGTTTTGTCAGGTTGATCTTGGATTTCTCAACATCTAAGAGATTAACGTAATAATTTTAATGGTTCTTTGTTACAATATCCCTGGTCGGAAGATACTAACGCCCGTATCATCCCACAGTAACCGTGTAATGAAAACAACCGAATCCAAACCTGGAGCACCGTAAGCAAAATTGCCGTATTTGTAAATGGCGGTTATCTTTAAAGTTTATTTTCGCACATGTTTTATACGCCATTTGTATCATCAATTGTACCCTTGTTGAAACGCATACACAACATTTTCTACTTTACTAGTCACTGCGTTTGTAAATGGGAGTTTCCGCATACTGTACTTAGCTTCTTATTCCGATGAACTGCTGGCTGCTAAATTAAGCATACGTAAAACTATTTTAGCTCCACACTCTTACCGACCTTCATGCATTCTGAATTTCACTGTCTGTGTTGCGCGTAAATTTATTTATCTGATGTTTTCTGAGTCAAACTTCTGGCGTTGTATTCTGTTTGCTTAGGATGTTCTTTTTGACCCAAAGGCTTCATTAACTTTCTCAGTCGCTCCACTTTATCAACAAATATTTCGTCTTATTTGCACAAATACCGTTCCGTCTAGTTGTTCTTGTTAATAATTCTTCCGCTGTTAGTACATCCTTGATTGATTGACATCTGGTTGTTTAGTCCACGAGATAAAATTTGAACTCCGAAACTTCTGGACAGCCTATTCTGTTAATCAGTTTTTAACATCGTTTAAAATGTAAAATGACACTTCGGATAGCGATTATAGTGGTGAGTATGAAGCGAAACAAACAGTTGAGCGGAATCCTAGTTTGTGTTCACACAACATCAGAAACATTTTCGTTACTTGTTGGAAAGCATCTCGGAAAATCGAATTTTCGTGTAGTGCAATCTCTTCATTTGGGTGTCTCTTCAGAGGTCATACATGTATTGGCATGTGTTATCTTTGGTTTCTTTCACACACACCTCTGAAGAAGAAAATCATAAAGCGCACCAAAAATCTGAAGAAATGTTGTTGAATGGCTTGTTCAACTCCGTTGAACTAGACGACTGTTCTACTTCTCAATTTCCACGACCTACAAGAGAAGAATAGGGTTTTCAGTAACCAAATGATGCCATCTTTAAGCACTTGCAGGTGGAAGGTTTTCCATCAGCGGAAAACCAAAATGTATGCCAGGGTTGTCGACATTTCGGTTGACAATTTGGTGCTCTTCAATGAGGAAATCTTTTCGCCACATCCAGCCTGTACAGCCATTCTATCGCTGTCCACTTCATTCTCTTCAGTTGACGACAGCTTGAACCTATTGATACAGAAAAGGCCCATCCATTTGGACGACACAACTTTTCAGATCAACGCTCCTAAGAGAAAACGCGTTTAAAAGTCGTGCGCGATCGAACTCCCTTTGTTCATCAAGGTAATGCTGCTAGCGTCAAAACGTACGACACAAAGTCAAGAAGTGCACTCTGCGATGTATATCCCGTAATCGTCAAGCCTGCAAACTAACCAGTAACGGCGATAACTGTAGCTGACCCAGTAGCTTTTGGTTGTTTATTTTATATCAGGTAAAGGCTGACTGCCATGTGATTCGTAATTGTTACACGAATCAAAGTCAACTTTACTTCTTCACATTCAAGTGGCCGACCTCAGCCTAATAAATGCACTCTACAAACAGCAAATCAAAATCGTATCGAAACTTTTGCAGAAAGCTTATTCACAGTGGACCCTGCTTTCTGATGACGCTTTTAGTAGAGGGTCCCGTGTATTGGCCTGTAAACACACATTTTTACATCAATTTCCTGGCACAGTATAACATTTCTGTTGATTTCATGAAGCCTAGTCTAATTAACAACGAGACAGCCCGCACAACAAACGGCGTCTAATCAACCGTTGGATCAAGTGTAATTCGGTCGACTCTTTCAGCGAAATCGTCGTTCATATCATTGATGAATAAGCCTCTTTCACCAACTTGGCCCCGTCCTTTCACTAAACGGTTAAGCAATATGTAGTAAGACATAATGTTACACGCGGTCCCCAATATTCTCTAGTTCATACCAGTCTAATCCAGACATATTAAAATTAGCCGAAAGTATGCTTCAGTTAAATTCAATTCGACCCTCACATAGCTCTTGGGCATCACGGCTGCACGCAACACCAAGGAAATCTCCCGGCCATTGGGACCATATGGCGGTTAACGTGCTCTCAACAGCGTCATAATCTCCGACAAGTGACCCACACCTCATCCATAATGATTCCACGGGACTCCATCATGTTATGCTTCTCGGTACATACCGGTTATTGAATATGACATCCCCAAAACCGTTATTATAAGAACAGTCTGGCTTCTCACATTCACAAAGATATCAGTTTGGCTTCATAACTCTACCTAAACATTTCAGCGCGTCCTGGGAGAAGTGGTTCAAGCTGATAATGTCCTAGATGCTAGCCACTCGAATAGAAAACATAAATACTGCATCCGTAATGTTTTCGCGCAATATAATGCAAAAATTAACACAAATCAAAACGGCATCTCTCCTCTGCCAGATAAATTTATGACAGTCTTGTCCTTACAAAATGTTGTGTAGCGAATAAGCTCGTTTTCAGTTATTCATCATCAGGCTAAGTACATCACATTTGTGTCACATTTTACAGGGGAATCATGAAGGGGGTAAACATGGAGAGGGCGGTTAATGAGGTCAGTCAATTCACTGTCACACTGCATTAAGTACCCACTTGAACAGTGGTTCTTGACAGGCTAACAGGGCGGGGGATGTCCATGACAAATCCAAAGTCTGAACAAAACCTTTCTGGATGCACAGGAGTGGATCCAACGGGCGAATTCCAATAGCTCCTGTTGTGGACAGAACACAATACCTCGCCGCCCGACACTCGACGCCTGACGCCCGACGGTCACCACAATGATCGAATTCTAACACCTCCAGGAAAAAACCCAGCATCTACCAGTACTTTATTATCTGTTGTTTAGACGTCATAATACCTATGGTAAACCTGATGAAGTTGAAAAGTAAATCTGTAAAACTCTTGCTGAAAGAAATGGTTATTTCCTTAGTGGGGAATGAAACACTGTGTCGGGCCACTAAACTCCCCTCACTGGTTGTCTCTTCGTCACCACTGACGCATCGAATGCTGCGGTCGGTGCCGTCCGTGAACAACCTATTAACGACAAACAACAGCTTCTAATCCACTTCGTGCAGAAGCTTCAGCCAACAAAATTACAGTACCAAAATACAGAATTTTCGGGGGCGAATTAATAGGCAGTTGTTTGGCAGTCCACTGTCTCCGGAGTCGTTTGGAAAGTCAACAATACCTTGTGCAGATTGTTCACCAATTCTTAGCATTCACCGTTCACACCAAGCCATGCACAACTTTTGTTTGGTTTTTCAAAGGTAAAAATGTTCGTGTTTGGTTCCAGTGGTGCGTGCAATGTCAACACATGCTTGGTCAAACCGACTGTTTAATACAACACTATCAACATGCTTATGAGCATAAAAATTTATTGTTTGTGGTACCTGACGGAGATACAGTTGCATGAACAGTCAGGTTTTTTAAGTAAGGGAATTTTCCTGAATAGTAAGTCAAGTAAATATAGTTTTCTGAGGAAATCACCGAAGTAATAAGTCCTTCATGAAATAGATCTGAAAGTTTTACAGATAGAATTAAGAAGCGGAACTAACCATCAAACAGTTGTGTGGTACACTGAACCATTCAGAGCAAAGACAAGCCTAGAAGATACACGGGTTTTGTGCAGTTTGGATGATCCCTCCATTCTTGGTATACGGATCCTGATTAGTTTCAACTGCTTATACTTCTACTTGTTTGTAAAATCATGCAGTAAAAAATGTATAGCTCCTTTGATACTTGCTTTTCTAAGGGAATGTTATCGTCTGGTGTACGGCCAGCTATGAATTTCCGTTTATCAGCCAAGACCCCTGACATTATCCTCAACTAATAAGTCTCGTTTGAAGTTACCATACCAACTTCTTTGTGTGGTTTCGGAAGAGCCTCGTCCTGCATCTCACTCAGTTGTCTGGTGGGCTCATAATTTTCTGAGAGTAAACAACAATGCGGGCAGATGGGTGGAGCTTCGACCGTTTCAACACGAAACCAACTTGCATCTTCTGAGGAAGTGAGACAAAAACTCTGGCCTTCAAACTGAGTATGGGTAATTAACTGATTGACTTTTTTCAACGAAATTTTGTGATCTACTCCCAGAGAAAACAATTCCAGCTGTGCTTATGTGGGCTGTTTACCTGACAAGTTGTGGAGGTGTTTCAATATATCACAGAGGAAATTGGGTTTGTGGATGGCATGATCCAACAAAACAGTGCAGAGACTCACGCGTTTTTACTGCCGTTTTCGTGATGGTATCCCCAGAAAAATTATTAAGTTTTATGAAGCATCTATCGGTGAGGTAAGTTAATACAGCACTAAAGCACTGTTAGGTCCGGTAAATTTCCGAATATTTCTCCGTTCTATGTGAATGTGAAAATTAGACAGACAAACAAAATTATCGTTATTGATCAACCTAATCCACTTCGAGATTGTTCTGACGAAACTCGATTCAAAACGACTAGACGAAAGGTAATCCTGACAAAAACCATACAGTCAATTAGCAAAGTTTTCGGCTTTTGTGATATCTGCAGAACCGTAAAGATAATTCAGCTCTCCACAACTACATGGTCCCTGTCAAGGGGTCCGAATCCCAATCCCTGAAAGTCCCTAGACCAAAAGGTAGGAGGAATAAGCGTCAAAAATGAATATATTCACTTTGTCTGAAGTTGTTTTCTCAGTGTACTGTGTCGGTAGAGTTTAAGTTACTCCGGGAAAGAAATGGAAAGCCCAACACTTTCTAGCAGTGCTTCAAGCAATATGATTGGTTCGAAGATGTTCGGTCAGCACTTTTGGGCATAGATTGAAGGTTTAGGTGCGTTGTACCCATGTACGTGTGTAGTCGTCAACTGATTTAGAAGAGGCATGTCCATGTTCACGTTCAATTCATCTAACACCTTGGCAGACCGAAACTTGATTAGGATTCTACCATCTTCGTTGCCATTGGACTATTGCGACTCTTTTAAAAAAGAAATGTATCCCACAGGATACTATGAGATTGGTTGTGATCCAGGCGACTCCCGTCCAAATAGTTACTTGATTTTAGTGTGTTCGCTTTGTATATCAAGTCCTGAATGCCAGTTTTCACTTCCTAGATCACGCTTTCGCGTCGTATGGGAATTCGCCCAAGTGTCTGTTTGACCTGGCTGTTGCAGTAGTCTTGGCTAATACAGTATCTCTGGGCAGCAGTGTCCATGATCTCGTTTTACGTTGTCTCCACAATTTTTCCCCCGTTTCCTCGTTATCGGCAGACGTCAGTGGTTTGCTTGGTTGAATGACGCCAAAGGCTAATAAGAACTTATAATCGAACATGGCTCCATAAGGGCTTGTTGTCTAATGCAACATTAAAATCCCTAGAATATTTCGTACACTCCCTTCCCTTTTGACCATCTTTTCTGGCCGCTTAAACTTGCCTATAAAACGTAGTATGCGAACGAAACAACTCAGTACTTTGCGCATGGTCGTTGGCGTCAGATGACTGTTAATAGTATGCAGGTGTTCGACGGTGAAATGTCAGTGCATGCAGCACAGTGACCCGATGTATGTGTCAAGGTGAAATATGAGAACATATTACAGTGTGTTATTGTTCGTGTTGCTATATTGGAGGAATACAGATAAATTCACAGTATGGGCTTGCTGAAAGCGAAATGTCGGAACATTTTGAAAGACACGTCGTTCCCTGGTTGTGACAGTCAAGGAGGTTGAAGGTAGTTCGAAGTGGCCTCTTCGTAAGTGAGTTCAAGTTACTGTTTCATTCTCTTCTGGAAGCATGTCTCATGCTCCACCATGATACACCGATCAGTATCAACCTAGAGATATGACATCGATTCCGTGGTCGTTTACTTCTTGTGCAGTTGCTGTCGTAAGCCGCTTTAGTTGTTATTTGCTTGTCATGATCCTATCGGTTCTTACATTCCAAAGCCTCAACACAGTTAATGAATTAGGAGCTTCTCGTTTCTATTTGTGATGTATTCATAAAGACAGAATGTGATGGATGTGCGGAAATGAAAATTAAGTTGAAACAATGGTTTTTGTTTACTTGACTGTTTCATTTGTATGTAATTTCACTGTTGCCGATTACGATCAGTGCTCTGTTTGAATAGGTGAAATCCCAGGACAAATTCTTACTCAGTGAACATAAAAACCTACATAGCGTACCTTTCCACCCAACTTCGGAGAGTACCTGTCAAGCCGGTAACCCGAACTAAACCAACACACCCACAACAGTCTCTGAATCTATCTGGGCAAAGGATTAGCTTTCCGATCAGCCTAGGTCAACAGCAAATCTTTCGGTTCCAAGGTCTCATGTAGCAGCAGAGAAAAATAAATTGACCTATATATAAATCACAACAAGTCGTCCTCATTGTCATCCTCGTCATTCTGGTCACCACCATTATCAGTAAGGTGGTTTTTATGTAAATTGAACGCTTTTGATAATCACTCAGCCAATACAGGCATGCTTATTTGTGGGTAAGAAAACTGATGTCAAACTGATTCGGAAGTATCAACAACATGTTACGCTCAACCCGATACACACTAATGTCATCTCGTCTGACAATCGTCCGCAGTCTAAATACTGAGCCGGATTAACGGAACTAAAAGACACAGAGACCAACTCCGCCGTCGTTGTCGACATCCATAAGCTTATATAACCCAGGATTCAAGCTGCCGTACATCCGCTCAGTTAAAGCGCTTCCTAACGGGGAATGCGCTGGAATAGGGTTAGATAAAGATAACTCATGACTTCTCAACAGAACTTTAGAGCAGTTGAGAATAAGTTAGGAATGGCAAGTTATTTGTTTTCCCAGGCTGAAATCATTGCGACAACTTTTAGCATGGATGATGTAAAAGTTCATCGAGTCCAATGACCAAAACAGTTTGGTTGCTAGTCTGATGTGTCTATGAAGCAAGTACGATTGTTGATACAGAGTGGCAAACGTCAACCAAAAACTACCTTTTACCTGCCATGTAATTTTCCATTTCAACTAGAATATTTATTTGCGAAATGCTGGCCTCTTGAATGCGGTCGTATGAAACTCACTGTAAATGTTCTGAGTTGATGTGAATGGTTGTCCTTTTACTTTAAAACTAAAGGTTTACTCTACCTTTTTATTTGATCGCTAACCATCAAGGTCAAAAGCCCACACACTACGGATGTCAATGCGACTGGATATAAGAATGGAAGTCGAGTCATAATATTCATTGTGTTTTATAGCATAGAATATCACATCACAGTGTTTTCTCTACTAATACCGCTCATTACTTCAAACCTGTGAGACAGTTATGTATTCAGGTGTTACCAACACCTCAAACGTAAGTATGAGTTTCAACTCCAAAACGCGTTGCGGAACAAACAAAATCTCATTAGAATGGAACTTCAACAGGGAAGTAAAAAATGCTGTTTTGGGTTCTTAGCGAACTAACAGTTCAAACTTGTAGCAAGAAGATATGCTTTATCGCCCTATTTAAACTTAACTCTTCATGAACTTGACAAAATTAAACAACAACTCAAGACAAACCGCAGAACTCTTAAAAGCTGGTCCCAGATGCTTATAGTGGGCAGAACATTATTGGAGCTGCACGATTCAGAGCAATTCGTGGAAACGCCTTTTAACTTTGAGCCAAAGACAGACCATGGACCTAGTGAATTCATTTGGCGACTATCTTTTCTGATCCCGGTGGGAAAGCGTGAACAACAGGGCAAGATATTCCCATTGAATGGCCGTTTGAGCACCTGTGCCTACTAGTTCACATTCAATGGAAAACCTCTGACTCCGTCGAAGGACTGTTTATAAGGTCTGACGTCACTCTATATGCTCATGGGTTGTGAAGTAGAAAGCACCACTTAACCACCGCGATTTTAGTCTCGTCGTCGGATTCTTCCAACGCACAAATATATATCTTGGTTGTGGGCTAACCAGCTTACAATGAATGCGTCCCACTTAGCACATAAGGGAACTTATGTTTCACTCATGCGCACTAAGAATAATAAAAATCGCGAAGCCGGAAAGTCACTGATGATCATTCTGTCAGTTTTTATAGGTGGCAGGTGAGTAGCATAGAATATGAACAAACAGATTTCATTCTCATATACGTGTCAACACTGAAACTGATTACATTCCAATAATACCCCCATTAATACGATGTTTTCGTATGTTAACGCCAGTCACAAGGAAAAGACAGTAACCCTGGTCTCCACGAAGCGTTTAAACGAGAGTTTGGCTTGGAGTTTTTATATCCGTTGTCTGATATATGGTAGTACCAAGAACACAGGAAAATCAGCGGACTAACCCACGCGATGCTAATCAGTCAGGGCTAATCCACTCAGTTGCCAACTTATGAAAGAGTTGTTTTCAAGGACCGTGGAATGTATAAAATACTCACGGAAGCAAGTCAGAAAACCTACCCAGCTGGGGTTTCACCTGTATTTCCCGTCTGTTTTTACACCAATCTGCGTCAGTCCGTTTTGGTTTTACAAGCAACTACCTCCGTAATTTCGAACTAACTAATACCGGCGTCTATTTCAAGGACATGCTTGCGATTTCAGACTGTGACGTGTTGCATTAACACAAGAAAGTTCAAGCAGGTGCAAGAGAATTTTACCATCGCTGCAATCTGGCACTCGAAGGTAATCACAGATGCTATGCAACTTTCAGACGTAAAATCTCATGCTCCTCTTCATGACAGTCAAACTTAGTTGGTTGCACGTCGAAGTAACTCTGTTAGAGTAGCAGTTTGGCTATTGAAACCATTCCCACTTTTTCAATGTTTTTTGCTTGAAATTAAACCGCTAACCATCTTGTCAGGTTTGCCAATGAACTATCAGGTAGTAATGTTAAACTGTATTTGATAAATAAACTGAGACCGACACACCGCATTCGGTTGGTGTATACAGATGGGGGTTAGGTGACCTGCTAAAAACCAGCGCTCATGTGTGGTTTGAAATAAGATGTATTGCCAGAAAATACGTCTATGCTTGCAAAACTGACGAGATTACGGCACTGAAGGCACAAGTCAAATTGAGACATCTGCACAGACTAAACCTCAACTTTTAATTTAAAAAATGGAGGGATATAAGCTGAGTGTGGTGATTGTCACTAAACCTATTTCTCATCACTGTTGTTTTATTACATTGTGCACAAGAAGCTGTACAGTTTCGTTCGAAGGATAAATTACTTGTTTTGCTTAGTTCAGATGTTATCACTACTGCGTCGAATCTAGCTCTGGGGTCGAGCAAAGTTAATTACTTTATCTCTGTATTTCTGAAATCATCACATTTGGCATCGCGGACTTCTGTAACTTTTTATGATGGATTTCCGTCCACTAGAAATTCTGAATATTTATAAGTCGTCAACAGAAATCGGAGATTCCTTGAAATATGGTGGCTTACTGGCAAATAGCTGAAGGCAGAAAAGAGAGCCGTTCACTTCCTCACCGTAAATGGCAAAGATGCGCACAGCTTGGTGAAAAACTTGTCATTTCCTGATTCACCAATTTCTTCTTCCTACGAATCTCTGGAAAGGCTGTTGCTTTCATATGCCCATCCTGTAAGATTTGAAACAGCTGAACGAGAAAATTTCATATGCTCGTGAGAAAAGAAAATCAGGTTAGAAGACAATTCATTATCGAAATTCAGACTCAAGCAGCCTGGTGTAATTTCAAACACCAGTTACAAACTCAACACCGTGGCCGTTTGATCACTGGAATAAATTTACATGATCTTCAACTGAAGCTTCTACTGCTTCCGAATTCCACATTCCAGTAAGCTAGAACATTATGCGAACAGTATCAGATTGTCAAAGCTGTTGTGATAGATGAACCGATGATTTTATACAACAGCAAATTGAAACGATCAGAAGGTTAACAAAGGCGGCGATCCGAAAAAGTTAATATTTGATTTACAGTGGATAATAATCACCCTGCACCCGATCCAAATGCTACCCGACGATGAAACAGCTGTAATTCACATGGAAGCAAACATTTTCGACTGACTTACTGACTTCGTAACGCTAACTGCCACAGGTGTGGTAACAATCGGGAACATTAAATCCGTTTGTCATAGTTCAAAGTCTTCTTTTACACATTCCAGTTGTGACAATAATAATTTGAGTTCTGGCCTTCAATCCATCGTTCTTGTTGTAAATTCTGTTGATTCCACCTGTCACGTTAAACAAACCTACCTAGCTAATAATTGCATTGAACATTGATTCATTATGGACACTGGTAACGTTGAGTCATTCATCCATGTTCACTTTCTAAAGTGCCTGAAGACGGTAATTATAGAACCTTCTGAAGTGAATGGTGTTCCTGGATATCCTTTAACAATTCTTGGTTCTTGTGAAATCACACTTTCTGGTGTTCAGTCCAGTGTTACCACTTGCAACTCTTTGGTTATTTATCGTAGCCTATCGATTGTTGGTTTAAAAAATAAGAAACTTTTAAACATTTCTGTTTTATTGTTCTCGGGGGCACGTAACTCACCAACGGGCAATTTACTTCTTCATTGTTCGAAAGTCTCAGGTGGTATGCTTACTAAACCAGTTTCGCTCGAACTCAACGACAATCTGATCGTTATGGTGCGGCGAATAGTTTTGTTTTTGGTTGCGTAGACCTTTCGGAAAAGCACTCGATCAACTTGTGAAGAAAATGATATTAACACCTTTGCAATCTTTGACTTGGACTACACTCATTGTGACTCCATTTAAACGTGACAGTAAAACGTCTTGAATCTGCAGTGATTACTGACTCCCGCTCAAAAGATTCCTTTTGCAGAGGAGTTGTGCCACTATTGGACCAGAAGACATTCTGTATCAATTTCGTGGCTTAGAATATTTTTGCAAGCTCGACTGAAAGTGCGCTTTTCTGCAGATTCCACGTGATGAGGCTTCCAGTGCTCTGACAATCATCAGTACTCCTTTCGGAGTGTTCTAGGAAAATTTTCTGCTCTTCGGTCTGAATATAATGCCCATCATATTTCAAGATGTTATAAACCCCATTATTGCCCATTTAGAAGGTGTTTCCATTTACCAGGATGATAGAATTGTGCATGCACCAAGCATGCCTATTCATGATGAACGATTGTATGCGTTACTCGAGCGCTTTTGCTCTTTAAAAGTTGCCGTTAATTCTCCGAAATATATTTTCCATACTCCCAAGTTCTCATGTTTAGAGTTTCTCGTTGACGAGAATGGTTATTGTCCTGATTCTGATCGTCTTCACTTCTATTTAGGGCATCCACTCCGAAATCATTTAATGAGTTTCGTTCTTTGATAGGTTCTCTTCAGTATTACTGTTGATTCACTCCCAGTTTCGCTGATAAGGCTAAACCTTCATATGATGTTCATCCTCGAAATAATTTTGTTTGGATTTATTTATCTGAACAAACTCTCCGCGTTCTGTTGAAGTTTTGCTCTTCCGATGCAGTATTACGCACGTTCTCTGAAAAACTACCATCAACATTGATTACTGATGCGTCACCGACGGGTACTGGAGCTGTGCTTGAACAAGAGGGACATCCTGATATTTACATTTCTAGACGCCTCAGTCTAGCAAATCGTGGATATGCACAAACACATAAGGTTTACTGGGCGATCATCAGACTACACAAGTACTCGTAAGGTACTCATTTCATCATCATGAAGCTCTGAACTTCATTTACAGTCCTAACAAGTCTCTTGGCAAATCGTGTGTGGTAATGGTTCAGTGATGGGGTGTTGCTTTGGCTACCTACTCTTGTAACATCTAGTACCGTAATGCAAAATACATTCTCCATGCTGACCATTTGTCTTGATAAGCTGACTCTGGAGACAGTGGTGGTTCAGATTGTTTATTGACTCAGCAACTTCCAGTTTCTCGTTGTGATTCGAGTCTTGACACCCAAAAATACTACCATGCAATTTTTACTTCATTACCTACCGGTTGGTGCTGCGTTGTCCGGCAAAGATTTCTGGAATTCCACAAACGCCGAGATGAACTCTCTGTTACTCCCGATGGATTATTGTGTTTTAGTGACAGAATTGTTATTCCTCCCACATTATGATCCGCAGTACTAAATTACTTACACATCGGTCATTTGGGACTTGAAAAGGTGAAAACATTGACTCGTCTGACTTGTTTGCAGCCCGAGTTGAATGCGGATTTACGTAACATTTCTAAAGGTTGTGCTCAGTATGTACACACAGTGCAATCGCAACCACCAAAATGGACACTTCTGGACACCTGTAAAGCTTGAACACGAATACATGCTGATTATTGTGATCGATTCTTGGATAAATGCTATGTTTTGAATATCCTTGATTCGTAGTCATGTTGGCTGGAAGTTTATTTTACGTGGTTACCAATTGCAGACTTCACTCGAATTGCGTTTAGGAGAACGTTCAGGCAGGAATGATTACCATGTACGTTGGTCACTGACAATGACACTCATTTCACTGCGCAGAAATTTGAAGACTGGTTGAAGAAAGTAGGATGTCGACATCTTCTCACTGCACCGAGACATTTTCAATCCAACTGTGCCGCTGAGACATCTACACGGACCAGACCTCAAACTTTGATAGAAAACTTGGGGTGATATAAGCTGTGACTTATTTTAGGGCGATAGAACCATACTAGAATCAGGACTGTAGTTTTTGGTCATTTCTAGAGACGTCCCTTTAGGGACTTGATTCTCCTTCAGGGACTGTCTAAGGTTACTATCATGCCTGTCTTCTGTAACTTCGGATAAATTTGCTGCGTGAATTTGTTGTCCATGTTCACAAGTGGGAAAGCTGTGGCTGTTTAGGTAAACAAGGGTAACCAGCGTGCAATTCTTGTAAACTAGGGAGATTATGGTCGTGAAAAAATGCAAATACTAGGTACTGGTAGCTCACAGCTTTCGACACTAATTATTTTATGTCCTTGTGTTGCGTTAAACGCAAACAACGTTAGAATGATATTACCAGAAATGTGACAGGAACAATCGTGCAATGAACTGCTAACATCTATTTGCCTCAGTGTTTTTTGAAGGGAAGTGAACATGTAAACATTTTCCATCGCTGGAGATTCAAACTGAGATAGAGTTGCGTACCAAAATTTGTGTTCACAGATTGGAAACGTAACCGTTACTCTTTGATTTTATGTGAAAAACTGAATAAACCATATAAAACACTTTTCTCTTCCCCCACAATCGCTATACCACCTGCTCAGCTGTCACAGCCCCATAGTAAACTTAATCTCAAGTGATCTCACGTGATGTATATGTAACTGCATCGCACAATAGCCCATAAAACGGTAATTGTTTAGCAGTGTGAACCACTTCTACACAATCTCCTTCGGGACCGGGTAGGCAACGGGTTGACTTTATGACGTTTCCAGTTAAGCCTAGAGCCAGCTGTCGATAAGCTGCCCCAGTAAAACCTGTGAGCAAAGTTTAAAAAATTGAAGATGTCCCTCTGTAACCTGCTCAAGGGTTTAAAACGACAACTTGAGTTGATTGGCACTCACGCACACAGCTTATCTTAGTCTGCCCATAAGCAGGTGATGTTCACGTTTGACCAAGACGACTGGATCATCATCAGGCTGACAATAGACAATCTAATCATTGAAAAATGTTTTCGTGTTATCGGAAATGAAAAAAGTGAATCAACGACCGACAGCGCGAGGTCGCATCTGTGCGTTTGTCAGTAATTTGGCTGAACGAACTGAAAGCATATGATGTTGCTTTTGTGTGCAACGGTACCCGACGGATCATCATTCTGGTTAACAACACAAACGTTATAAGAAATTAACCTAAGCACTAATCACCACTGAATGACCATTAACAATTAGGGTACAACAGAATTACTGAACTCATCCAGTAGAAACAGTGATCCTACAATTCAAGACGATTCGATTTACCGCAGGTAGGTGAGCAACTGAAACAGGAATGTGAAACGAAAAAATGCTGATCTGCAAAAAGACGAATTATGCGACATCTCCCGTTTATTTCATTGGGACAAAGTTTAAATGTGTGTGGGATTCACAAATTAGCAATCCATCGTTTATGCATAAAAATACGTCGTGAAAATACACAAACGTATGTTTGAACAGTACTAGGGAGGAAAAGCCGATCAAACCAGAATCCGTTTTGCAGGCAGGAATGATCAACCCTCAGTATCAGATAAGTATAACTGCAATAGAAATTGGTGACTTGCAACACCAAGTTTGAGCCTGTAGGGCAGTTTATGAACATGTTCTATACTTCTAAGACGAAGTTTTGAGGACTAAATTTGAATTAGTTGAACTGACAGAAAATCAGATTGAGGAAGCGAAATCTACTTTACCCCAACGCCAAGATTCTAAGCTTTGTTATAAATTCTTTTAATTGTTAGCAAACAAGCCAAAAATGGTCTGGTATCCTCTGCAACATATTTTAATGTAACGAAAGCATGTTGTTTGATATTTATTTTATTGTGTTCATTTATAATTTCCTAAGTCCCCTTCCTCATGAATAATAGAGGGGACTACTAACCAAAAGTAATTCACAATTTTCGCTGGCAAACAAAAATATTTGTGTACCGTTTCGCCATGCAGACAAACACAGGCATCTATCAAGATGTACAATCAAAACACGATTTATCAAAGTGTAACTTAACAAGGATTAAATATCGCACTTCATCCGCAGAGCTGGCGCAAACTTACCAAGGCTCCCACTTTGCCTCAGGTGCGGAGTTCTTCGACCCAATTACATCAGTCTCTTGCGGTTAGGCCACAATACTGCAACATGCCTATAAAAACCAAAGGGACAACGATTACAGCTGGTGTATAAATGGGGTGGTTGACAGTGAAATAAATCGAGCGATAAGTTGTGCTGCCAAACACCTTCGTCTGCTGTCTTAATAAAGTTGTTAGTTGGAATCGCACAAGTGCTTACCGTTCTCATGACTTCATTGGGTATTTTCGAACGCAAGAAACATATCACTTCGAGGAATTTTCACAACTCCCGCTTCTAGGAAGACAGATTACACTGAAGGAATTGATGTCCCTCGATTTAAACACGCGCCAGAACGGTCAGTTTTGCTGTGTACTGTATACGCTGATGCAGGTAGAGTGACACTCACTCGGTTTTAGGTTAAGTCTTATGGCACGGGAAGAACTGTTTCATTTTTGGAAGTCATGTTGGCAAGCACAAGTATTCTGTTGGTATGATTTTGAAATGAACGTGTCAACTAGTTGATGATGCTGCGTGTTTCCTAAGAGACCATTCAACTAGCTACGAAACAACACAAAGTTTAAACTACCATTATTTAGATACAAAACGCAGATTTTCCGCTTCTGTAAATAACGGTTTTCTTTTCATCGACAAATCGTGTGACATTTTCGTGATAACTTTGATCGAGAAATCTCGATCATATTCGCTAGAGGCATGTTATTCCTATTGGGTTCGAAGTCTATTTGTCATTCTACAGACTGACGCTTCATGTATCGTTTAACCCAGATCATTTTCCCCATTGATTGAACCTACACTTGTCATTCAGCGCTTACCATATGTCATTATGGATCCATGGGGTTGGGATTAACGGAACTAAGCCATCCATCACAATTCACTGTCAGTGTGAAGGTCACGCGAAGCCAATTCCGGTCAATGGGCAGTATGTAGCAATAGCGAAATGAATGGCTACAGCCAATTTGACAAATTGGGCTGAGAGTGAGAGACATTGGATAGGACTGACGTGTCAATCTAATGGGAAAATCATGTTGCAGAAAAGGGTCTGGTTAGTGTTTCGCCTAAGGGATTCATGTTGACCGGCGCTCTTCCGGTCAGATTATGACTAACGAGATGCGTGGTTGCTCCAGTGATAGGTAAAAGACAACCGGAAATGTGTCGACAAAATGGCCCCAGGAAAGTGGGGGTAGTGCAGTCAAACAACAGTCACAGCCGTGTTCCCAAATGTCTGACTAAGAGCATCGCGCAACAAAAGCGAAATAACCAGGAACTGTTAGCTATTGTGCATTTCTGTTGGACAGAAAATAGATTTCATTGCCTCATTCACAGACACTCAACGACGTTACAAACTAGGGACTGTGAAATTCCATATGTTTATGATTTTCTGGTATAGTTTCAGTGCCAACCAGAAGACGTAGCATCTTTGTTAACAGTCATCTAGGATCCTGTTATCATTGAGGCATTCACGCTAGCGATGTAGTCTGTACTTTACTGTTTCTAAACTACACATTGTAGTTTAAGTTAACTGGAATCGAACACCCAAATCTAGTGTTGTCAGAGGGCGAAAATGTGAAACTTCATTTATACTTGCTGCTCTTAGAGGTCAATACACACAATACTGATACAGCTTGACGTGGGATTCAGTAAACTAAACGATATAAGACAGAAAATTCGAGACGGCAAGTGTGACTGTTAATAGAATTGGTTAGGTTCATTTATCAATCTGGACCTATTTGCAGTCAGTATCTCTCGTCTCGGTTGATTCTGGTTAAGGCGTATTATCTTCTAATTATCATGAATTTTGTGACATTTTCTATTGTGAGCATATGACCATTTGTCTGTTCAATGAATGGAAACGAGAGTCATACATGTTAATAACATAATCTACGTAACCATTCATGTGCACATAGTAACAATGCTAGACCGATAAAGGTATCCATACATTCGTACACGGAAACCACCAATTCTTCCCTGTTTATTCTTAAACGTTTCACCTAATGACCCTTTGACTTCTCTAACTTCGTCACCATAAAACGTCGTACCCTTCAAAGCGCTTTCTTGCACCAATCTCATCCTGTGCTTTTATCAGCAATTAGCGAGTTCAGCGAAAAATACACCGCCTATTAAATGCTCCAACATTATTTATTGCTAAGGAAATAATCCTTTCACAAATTTAGAATTGTTTGTTCGACTGAAGGTTAGGCCGCATCAGGGAACTGAATCAACTTCACTAATTCAGTAAGCTCCACGGTTTGCCTAGTGATGAGTAGTATATTTCAGTACAAAATACTTTGTTGATTTATACATGATAGTCGTCCGCAACAGGTATTCATAATGTCAGTACATTTACAAAAAATATCGAATACGCTTTGATAAGAAACAATAAGTGAAAATAAGGAAGTGATTGGTCAACTGTGTTGAAGGCAAAACATTGGAAGATGTAACTGAGTCATAACACAGTGTACTCATTTCCGCACATCAATTATATCACCAAATTTTGGTCGAAAGTGCTGCTTGACAAAAATGATACAACCTTGGCTATTAGAATTACAAGCTCTACATGAACTTCTCTTGACAGCACAGAATGGGCCGCATAGTCGATTGGGGATAATTGGGTTGATTGACATACCATTTCGGACTGGTTTTGGCTGACGTGATGGGACCATGCAACTATTCTGGACAATGTGTTAAGGAAACTGTTTTCTTTCCATCCAAAACCGCTTCCTTCGTAGAAAAAGCGATTTTATGCAACCAGAAAAAGCTGAAATGTCCAGAGCAGTTTTTTACCCGTTCGACCTCTATTCCGCTATGCTGGTTTAGTGAACGTAACTACTATTTTTGGTAACTGTCCCACAACTTTTTGGTTGGAGAATGTTTGTAGGTCGCTATGCACCATATAAACACTTTATAATTTCTTCCTTGACACACCCAATATGGAGCGGAACAAAGTTGATTTTTCGCCCATCTTTTGGTTTGTCTCGTGAGTAGTTAACAGGAACACTGACGTTATTCTCGGGACCAAGATCTTCCGCGTTAATTATTGCGAGGAGCAGAATCTAATTTCTATAAAGCGCATCATCATTCTATGGATGAATTGGCGTATTCTCTCGAGGGTTTACAACACTACTAACTTGATGTTCACAGTCAACCAGACGCGAAGCTATCATATTAATGTTTGTTTCATTACTATAGTTGTATGGTTCAGTTTACCACGCTCAGTCACTTAAAGTTTCTTTCAGCTGCAGAAAACGCAATCCAAGCCCTTTTGTTCCTCCCGTGGCTTATATGCTGGTAGTGGCGGTGTTGACATAACTTCTGTGTACTCTACCGTGATCAGGCTTTCAAGTCACTTGCGTTGTTGACGTCTATGAGCCCGGAACAAGGAACACTCGTTCCTGTTGACATACTCCAAGACGTGGCGTCCCACCAACGTACAGAGTCCCTTCCAACTGTCAAGGGTCTTTAGGCATCCGGTCTATGGGCATCCAAGCTTCCTTGGTCTATAAACCTTACCTTCGTGGCGGGTTCCAACAAGAAACAACGATTAGGTGCTTTCCTGTTGACTGTCCCCCGGTGGCCTCATGTAAATTGCTAACCTTTTGTTTGAACAAGCTTTGCTTTCCCTACAACTTCTGCCCAATAAGTCGTTGGACGTTGCATATACTATTCTCTTGATGAAGCGACAATTTTAGCCCTCATTAATGCATCAGCGCGAATAGCAAGTGCTTTGGTTTGTATTATGGTCAGAAAGGAAGGGTCGACAAAAGCGATGGTAACAACTCTTCAAACTTACATCACTTGACCGTCAACCGCTGCTAGGTTGTGACTTTTCTTCTCATCAATCCGGACCATTTAAAGTAATATGTTGTTATGCGAAGTTCCTGATTAGTTGCGCATTCTTTGGTTTCCCTTCTTTCTACTTCCGATTATTTGACATTGCTTCGTCAGCAGACCTAAAGTGATTTTGCCAACTGTGACAGTGACTTAATCCATCCAGCAGTAGGTGTATTCCAGAATTCCGGAGATACTGAACCGTAATTTTGATCAGTGGTCTCAGACTGCCGATACTTTCAGTTATCCTTCACATTTTCACAGTTTCTCTTCGCTAAAGTTGATCGCATACCTCTGCTTTCAATTCAACTAGCCACCTATCTAAGAATTAAGTTCGCGAGAGTATAACAGAAACGTAGCATGTTCTGTCAGACAAATGCGGACTACTGATAAGTGGTAGAAGATTGCTGCTGAATAAACTGTACATTTTGCATCATCACGGATTTGCTGACCAAAAGTTTTCAAAAAGGAGCGTTACAGTCTCACTCCGGCCGTTGTAACACTCTCCAGTAGGTCATATTTCTGCTAAGGCCAGAACAATAAATATGGTTATGGTTTCATGGAGAGAAAGTTTTGATCACTTAATCATTGGCCGTACATAAAGTAATACCGGAATATCTTGTGCAAAAGCTCAACCACATTCCCTTGTGAGTGATGATCTGGACGACCGTCACCTTCAAGAGGAGATATAGCAATTGCAATATTACCATCCATCGACGACCCAACTACTAGAAATTTATTCGAAAGTACTGAAGTTTTTAACTTTGTTGAGCGGTATTGTGATTACTGATATGTAGTACGGGATTTTGATTGGTATGTTTTGACCAACATTAAAAATTGTCTGCAGAATCTGCATTTTCACAGGCCATCTAACCACCCCGTTGCAGATGAGCGCCATATTCGTGATTCGTCTTCGGTGGAGCTAGTCACTAGTACACATCCTGAATAGTAGTCATAAGCGCACATGGCTTGGCGTTTGCAAATGATAATGCAGTGAAGCTTAACGTGAAGTCAGCAACGCAATGGCCAACACGGTTTGTTGTGAAAGCGTGATCGGAGTTCTAATTTCAGCCGTTGCACTATTGAGTAGCTTCCGCGAGAATAAAACTAGAACCTAATGCTACTTATAAAAAACAGATGACTGAAAAGCTTATTAGAATGTGACAAATGTAACCAATCTTGAATGATTCTTAATTTGCATAAGCCAAAATATCATGCTAATCACTGGTAATCAGAATATCACTCAACAAATTTAATGGGTTCCGTGATTTCAACAGAAGCCATATTCGAGGGGTTACCGTTTGGGGTAAACAGTGCAATAACTTTATGCCTTCTTCAGGTGATCGGGCAACCAGAACTTTGCCCATATACGAATGTGATTGGGAGTTTGTATATGCCATTTCCATCGTACACCAAGTGGGATCACTTGCATAGTGGTTCATGTAGTTGTCTCATGGAAGAACACCGACATTCCATTCCTGGTCATGCGAAATATGTGCACTACTGCTAACCTTCATCGGGGGCGAAACCGAAGTATAGAATTTCTTTCTGAAGAAATATGACTGAAAATTCTACGGAGGTGTGAACGCTGCCTCCAAGTGTGTGTTGTTAATGTATAAGACGAACTGTTAATTAGTATTCCTGCGACCACAATGACCGCCTAGCAAGCTGTCCCAAAAGGTCATTCGCAACACTAATCCACTCCGAAAGTTTGTTATCAGTAACCAAATGGAATGGTGGCTAGCAACTTAGTCAATTATTAACCATTAGTCAATGAATCAAGATGTTCTATTTCTGTGGCTGAATAATCACTTTTGACAGGTATCAACAACTCACTGCGTATCCAACTTTTTCTTGCCCCATCGTGGTTTTGAACCCCAAATTACTCACACCTGAGGAGACTATGTATCCGTGTTCATCAGGAATGTCTAAATCAGCCACCTCTTCTATACCAACTGGTTGACTTGGATGACACTTTGTTAGTTTTTGCAGACTGGTGGAACCGATGATTGTTCTGCAGTATTTCATGCAACGGATTCATCTTTTCAGTGAAGATCAAACTGGAAACCAACCTCTGTGTCTCTCAGTAAACGCGTATCCTCTTTTGTCAGATAGTTGAATGGATAGCATCGAAGTCACTAAAATTTCGATGTTTTTGAACAAAGAAAAATTTCCGCTGTCAGAGAGGGTGAAAAATGTCGGTGAAATTCTGCTCTCAAAATATTTACGCACAACCAACTTGTCATTCGGCGCAATGACAGATTCCTGGCTGATCAAGTACTTTGAATGACTCTGTGAAGCTGTTTAGTCACCATGAACGAAGATTAATTTTCCGTGTATGCTATTTTAGAATAATTTATAACAGTTTCGCAACGACCTGTTATTTGAAAATGATAATAAATAAGCTTGAAAAGATAAGATAAAGTAGCAGACTGCTGTATGCCAATCAAACCGTGATTGTGGAGTATAAGGCCATAGGTTAATTGACTTTGTCATGCTTCAGATTGACATCAGATTTATGACTCAGATTTGAACAACCTCAACTCACACAGCAATCAGTGACTGAACTAGCCATTTTTAGTCTCAGCATGACAGTGAAACAGATGGCTGACCCTAGCTGTAGTGAGTTATACAGAGGAAGAATTGGTATCGTGAGCAAAATAGTTTGTGTGGGATTGTCTATATAAAAGTTTGGTTACCCTTACTCCTAAATATATCATCGGAAGCGTCCCATGTCTGTCTATACGTTCAGGAGTGTAGAATCGCAGCTAGTAAATGTTCTGCTCGCTTAAACTCCTTTCAAGTGCTTCCAGAAGGTTGAATAATTTAAACAAATTTTAAAATCTGGGGTACCGACTGTCCGACTGTTTTCATCTTCACTAGTCTCTGTAAGTCCGTCGTCGATTAACTCCTGTAGCCTGTATTATTTTCAAATTTATCAACTTTGATTTTTTGGTTTACATCTACTGATTCAGTAGCCTATCCACTGATTCAGTAGCGTCATTGTTCATGAAATTTCCCCTAGTTTTAAGTCCATTAGGTCCGTTGTATGGATGTCGTCTGTTAATAAGTTCAGCAAACAACCGGAAGCATTTAATAGGATGTTGCAGGTATCTACCGAGGTATCTTGAGTCAGCATACCTGTAAAACGCGTTGAACTGACACAGCCGTAAAAAGTGCTTGATTGTACACCTGCACAACCGCAGACGATCTTATGAACACCAAAAGAGACATTTTGCGCATCTTCTGTGCTCAGCTGCACAACATCTCGCAATAACCCAGTTATTAATTTAAAAAGTAACTGTACGTTCGTCTTTATTGGTTAAGAGGAACAGACTGGGTAACTACAAGTATACCTCACCAGGCTATCGGTGAAAATAAGATGACCGAATGAAACAAAATAGTTGCAAGGTTCCAGCAAGTTACGATAATCAAAAGGATTTGACTCACAGGAAGTGTTCCCAAGTGTTCAAGATGAACACCACAATATTCTAGACTACCAGTATCTGGAGATGAGGAATATCACAGAGTTGCCATTGACTGCTGAAGTGTGATCAAGGCTGCGGCGATGTTCTTGGTCAGACGTGGCTAAACAATTGGGTGAAAGATCAGTGCAGTAACGTCAAGCGACTGTACAATGGAGAGAACAGCAGACCGGTGTGAACAAATTTGTGGTGTGTTACAAGGTCACTTTTATCAATCTGAGCAACATGTAAAGATGATGCACAAAGTTGTACAAAAGTGAAGCGTCATTTGTAAACATAATTAAGAACGCTGTACACTCTACAAAATCAAAGATGTAACATTCGTTTTTGTTATCCTGAGGCAGTAATTACAACGATCGTCTCAAACAGCGCGACATCTCACATTTCTTTATATACATCAATGTAGCCAATAGTCTCTAGAACAATGCCATATTCACTTTTTCCCACATCGTTGAAAATTTCAACCTTCCGAAATGGTCGATCATGTGTCAGGCAACCTATCAAACTCTGTCCAAATGAGAACACTCTGAACGATCGGGGAAATCGGAATCAGGCTACCTGACCCTGTACTGTTATATCAAAATCGGTCTGTTCAGATTTCACGTTTACCGTTGCCACAAATCCGCTGGGTCGACGACCAACCTGTGTTGTTAGTTCAATAGACGCGAGTAGTGTGGTGGACCAATCAAGCCACCAACATCCGACAGGTCACTGACCTAGTTCCTTTGTTATGAGTGCCATGGATAACTTGATGCAACTTTAATTGTAGTGAGCCGAGGATTAAAAATCGAAAGCATATTTTCGCATTACATCTTTATTCTCACTTCCAGAATGAGTGTAATAGATTCACCGGTTTTTTCCGATAAGCTCTTTCTAGAAGTCATCCCGTTTCAACCAGTCTGTCCTTTGTGGTCTAACAGTAAAACGCAGTATTAAAACTCCAGTAAGTTTTCCGTTTTACATTATTGAATACTTGCGCTAACCAACTCTAATCAATGCGCAGCTTCTTTAATGTGTATTTCACAATCGTTTCAATAATTATTTTTCAGGTATTAGTACCTTTATGGTTTGCTTACACCTACTTGACCTTCACAATGATGTGTTTAACACAAGTTTTAAAAATGTCTTAAATACTTTGGTTACTTTTTGACAAATAGCTCGACTTACTCCTGAATTTCCGAGAAATTCTCGAGCTGATTCTTACGAAAAATGTAGTTAGGTTTAAATTATTAACAATTGTACACAACTCTAGCGGTTTAGTTTCTAAACTTTCGAAATGTTTTAAACATCTGTTGGAAGAACTCAGTGGAAAACTGCTCAAAGAATTCATTATGTAAACTCAACATTCCATTTATCGACGGTTTTGTACATATTGTTATGTACGCATTTAAAATATTTATGTGCCAGATTGCCATAAAGTAGGCACATTGATGGTCACTTTACCTAGACCGCATTCCTGCAGGCTTAGTTCGTTAACAAAATTTGTTAGGGATGTAAACTTCGGAAACTCCAATCTGTACACTCTAATGTTCTGTTTACATGGTGCAATGTGGAAAAACAAATTATTTGATGTAAAGATGTTGGCTGCAAATCCTGAAACATCCAGGGAGTTGTGAGCTCAAACACAAGCATTAGCAATGAGCCAATACTTTTTAATACACTTTTGTAAGACACTAACAGTCATAATTTTCGGGGAAGACCGATACAGCGGCGTAGGAAAATGTGCTTTTTCCATTTATCCAGGCGGTTGTTTCTATTTGTACAGACACAAGTTCTAAGCCTATATACTTGTCTGTCTGTTATGAAAGTAGTCTTTTTAAATTTGACGTCATTACATGCGTGTATGCACAGTATATCGTGTGCTTTACTGATCAACGGTTTATTCGGATGTTTGGTTGGCTAATATTTTTTGTGATCTTACAAAACCGCCCTTCGAGAAAATCAACTGAGCTTTGCGTGCGTTACATTCCGGTGAGTTTACTCCCTTTTAACTTGCTTATACGCTTCAAAAACGGAATATCGACGTTCGTTCCAGATAAGACCGGAATCAAACATCCTTTCATTTTAAACTGAACATCATTCACGTTTGATCGCATCTGTCGTATTCCCATAGAATCAGAAGACTCGAGTTTTGTTCTAATTAGAGCTCGTCAGTGTTGCATATCCTTGCCATTACCGGGATTAGAACCCCGGCTAAGTTTTCATGAGGCAACCACATAGACCAATGTGCAACGTAAAATTAACCAAAGCCTTGACTGCTCACTAGTAATCTGTCCCTTTCATAAACCTTTTGAATGCACCATTCGATTTTCACTTAGTCGTAGGCTTATAATCTGTTCCTGCAGCAATCCTGTACGAAAATTTATTGATAGACTATATTTCTGAAATATACGAACGAAAATCCAAACGTTCTCTTCGATATGGCAGCCTGCGCTGTAAGATTTGAGCATCACTTTCTCTGTTGCTCCTTCGTGTTCAGATAAACATCGCCTAATATATAAGTATCATGCATTTTCTGTAAATATCCTTCAGGTTTTTTGAAAAATGGTGTCCCTTTTATTCCATTCAATGGTCAACGTATGGGACGAATATTGCGAATTGTATACACCATATTCACTCTCATTCATTAAACACATGAGAATAAGCAGTGTGTATCGCTATATCGGAGAGGTATCAAAACAGACGAGAAGAAAAGATCGTCCCTTGCAAACCGAAAATAATACAGTCAGTAACATCTTCAATCAGAACGCATCATCGGATATTTCTATGCATCAACAACTGACTGGCATTTTGATGAGAATCACCTCATTGACAATCTGCAATATTTACACCAGGTGACGTGGTCGACCGAACGACATGATATCTACAAATGTATGGCAATCCATGATGGTTGAGTCTTCGTTACCGAAGTGACAGTCGAGATGCCTTGTGTTTACGAGTGCAGAAAACACTTCTGAATGCGTTCGGCCAACCACAGTGAGAAGTACCCGTCTATTCTGTCAACACATTTGTCATTCTGGAGGAGAGTGATACACTGTATGAAGGAATATGTAGATCAAGTGGATACTGTTCTTGAATAGGGTAGCCTGTTCGTTTAACCGGCCGAGTCTGGCCCACAAACAACACGGTATTTGCCGTAATGATGAGTGAACACAGAGAGACGCTATTCAAAATGTGAATCTGACAAAAAGAGGTCTTACTGTTACGTCGAGTGGATCGGTACATACCTTTGTGGTATGTGGAGTTCTACGTTCTTCCAACAATCACCTAACTCACGTCTTTTCCGGAGTAAATATCTTGGGACCCCGTATGAACGCTCCACAACAAAAAGGACTCGCCGCCCAAAGACAGCAAATATCGAGAGGTTTACATGTTCATTACAAAAACCGGCCTTGTCTTGCAGTACAAAAGATTCTAAATGAAGATCACCTGTGGTTTCGCTTTTATTAACAGCCAGTCAACACCAATTAATTATGGGGAGTGGTCACGAGATTTTTCACTACTAAACTTTGTAGTTGGCTACGAAAAATCAGTCGTTGGATCGAAGTAGTTTCTTGATCTTTCCGAGCTGATCTTTTAGAGACAAAGGTGTGCCTGTGTAACCGCTAGAAACATCTATAGAGACTATACCTGTTGTACCATGGGAATTCATGAAATTGATTTCTAAAAGCGGTTTTCTAGGTACCATTAGTCTTATGTGAGAAGACGGAATGGTGTTGTGATCTTAGAAGGTGAATAGCACAGTGATTCGTGATTCGGAGTGCTCAAATGACTGGCATACTCCTTAACGAAACAAACTGTGAGCATTCCTGTTTAAATGATAACAGTTTTGGGGTGAGGTAGACGTAAAACACAATTTTGCCAATGAGAGGCTATTGTTTGGTTAATTGTTGCTCAAATTTTCCGACATTTTCCCGACCGGTTGAATATTTCGACGTGTAACTACACACGAGTTATGTGGTTCGATCGACTAGCATCGGTGCAATGTGTTGCAGACTAAACGCGACACCAAATCATAAATTTTTGTAAGCGTCGGTCAATGTGTTAAACACTATTTCTGCATGTGCCTGCCCAGTGGACGCTTACACACTGTGCATTTTTGTTGCTACGGTCTCTCGCTATTCAAGTCAACGCAGTGAACGTAGAGTTTTCTGGTAACACTTGTCTTCACACTGAAGGTCAGTGCAAGTGTAGACAAAATTTCAGGTGCTCTGTATGGTTAAGTCAGTAGAGTGATTCTGTGCTGGATCTGTCTAAATACGATTTCCAGAAATACCGATTCGTTTATCTATCTAAACCTGAATAAGGATTTTCAGTCATCACACGCCTGCAGACGTTTTTTTAAGGAATTTATTGTCCTCCTGAAAACCTGCAATCCACGCACCTATCTATCATTCTCAATCGGATCAGTAGCTTTGAAGTAATGAATATGCGTTCATAATGTCTTCTTGGAGGAAAAGAATTGTGCAACGATTTCAGCCAAACGTGTATGCTGCATAATTTAATATTGACTGAAAACTGTTTGAATTGACAGACGCCGAACAGAAATGTTGAGATCATAACCTACTCCTTCTCTTACAGGAACATTACACAATATATTGTACGAATCGACGAAATAACGTAACGAAGATCGGCACACTTCTGAATCGTCTCTTATCAACTACTACAAGATGTGGGTAGTAAGCAGACCTGTTTGATACTGACTTAATTGAGTGTGATGCAACAGTCACAAGTAATCATGGGTGAGATTAATGTAATTACCTTCAAAATGTCACGAAAAAATGCACACAAGACCATTATATTCCGAGATATCGAGTTAGATGTTCATGAATTTAGAAGTTCAATGCATTTTGAAATTTATCACGCTAGCTCAGTCAAAATCCGGGCTAATAGCATTATATTAAAAGCAATGGTTTACCTTCATCCAGTTTAGCGAGTCGCCAAAAAGATACACTTCGAGAAATACAGTCATTTGATTCATTATCCTAAGTCAATTACACAAAATTTTCGAATACAAAGGTTTACTGTACGACTACCAGAGAATAATCTGGTGAATATCGCAAGAAAGCACAAAAAGCGGGGTAATCAACTTATACACTTATTCAGCCAGTTTGATTATTCCAACGTTTTTTAACGCAAAGTCGGTATATGACACTTGATCAACATCGTTACAGAGAGCGTCAGCATTTGAAGAGCGAAAATGCGTAATACGACGATGTACAAAACGACGCAGACAATTCTTTGACAAGTTTCAGTTGCGGGATTTGCACTCAAAGAGACGGCCTGTGCTCGGAAGTTAAGAAGTTAAGTTACACAAGTTCTCTAATACCTTGGAGATTTATTGAAATTAATCACAACGTATAAATCCTATTACGTCATCTACACTCCAAAATCTCTATTACATGAAACGATCATGACCCAAAACGTTGGTAGAGTGATTGGTTGCGACAATAATATACTGCTGTGGTATAATTCTAGTTCCCGGATACTACGTTTCTATCTGTATGAATGGCTGCATTGAAATGTGAGGTATCCGGAATGCTCACTGTCTTACTCCGTTCTCATAATTCCGTCATTAACTCGAGAATATACCTTAAAAATTAATGCCTGTTTACAACAAAAGCGCGCATTCAGAACCACTCCATCCAGTAACTTAACGCGAACAGTCAGCGGCCACCACCTGGCTACACATTGGTTGCAGTACATCAACGATACATTGTTAACAATGTTGACTCGCACGCTTGTTTTCACCACAAAATGAGATTGCCAAATATTTCCTCTCCAGATGACTGGGTATGCACGATATGATACAAAGTTTTGAGTATAGACAAGAAATATTTCCTTTGTCTGATATAGTGAGGAGGTTACCAAACAAACTGTTTCACAATGAGCATGCTCGTTTGTGTTCCCTAAAGGGACTCTCTCACGGTCCAAAACCAACGTCTCCATTACTTGTGTACGTCGTGTGCTGAACACAATTGCTAAGGTCAGCCTCGTGAAAAATTATAGACTCTCTAGGGTTATAACCTTTACCACACACTCTTTCAATGAGGTGTAATGCCACGTATACTGTAACAGGGTTGTGTTGCAAATCTCCGTCGAGCGGAAAAAACTGGAACTTGTTTCACTTTATTTCCCAAAAAGAAAAGTGATTCTTGATCGTGCAAAACGGTTTTAGGTGATACACATTTTCAAACTGTTCACTCCAGATAACATCAACGGAATGGTCTTTTTCATACAGTCCTTGGTCAGTCTGAAGACAAGCAAACATCCTCAGCTATTTCAGAGACAGTGAATCCAGAGTAACCAGAACGATCCACATGCGAAAGTGGTTGAGTGTTCACGTATGATAATTCGGTCGTGCCTAATATGAGGTCAATGGCGCAGTTGTTAACACGGTTGCCTCCTGAACAGCGTGTCCGCGGTTCAAGTCCCGGCAGTGGCGATGATATGCACTACTGACGAGCTCTAATGAGAGCGAAACTAGAGTCAATATATATGAGTCAATATATATGAAAATCAAAATCCCTTGCTACTCATCAGTGATTCACAATAGTTCAGACGACAGAATCATTGATAGAAAGCGGGGATGTATTATATGCACTATACATTGACTGAGTGTACACCTTTATAGACTAACAGTAACACTGAGTACAGTCATACCAGTATCATCTCTCATTTCCAACTTTCGCCAACCGTGACGGAAACAGTAAACCATTAGGCTGTCTGCCACATTGGATTAATATTCTTAAAAAACGTTCATGGTAACGAATATTCACTCCTCGTAACAGTAGTCGAGTTGGTGCCGCTTGCCCATAACTCCATGCCGGCGTCTTAGTGTACACTTACTGGATGGAAGAACAGGTCAATACAGTCGACACGGTTGTGCGCAAATTATCACTTCAACTGATTCATTCGAATGTTCGTTATGCGGTCACATTGACATCTGAACATCCACTCACCTAGAGTGAACAGTTGCGATGTGAGCTATATATGATCTCACTGACCTAGTGGATAAACGCATTCAACCGTCTCTCAAATTCGATCAATCGATGTGATTTGTCTCGACATAGAAGGTGTAGAACGTTCGTAAACAAGAAAAATCAATAATTCACTGCCATGTACCCTCTAGAATAAGATTTCAACACTACTCAAACATTTAAAAATAGTCAAAAATCAACTATTGATCCACAATGCAATCAGGTGATAATGTAATTTTTTGGTGTATCGTTTCCACACCGGTTAGAAGACACACATCGCCACTGTCCACGTTTTACCACAGCATGTACCTTAACACTGGACTAGTTGTATTAACACTACGGAACAGCGACACAGTTCAAATAGATTGAGCTGTATTGCATCCACCGACTTTTCATTGGTCTTGCTGTACGTCATTCCAACATCCAAGGCAGGATAGTTGTGGAGTGCTTTAAACTATGCATTTTTCCATAGAACCAGTACTTACTCGACCTGTATGCAGTGACAAATGAATGGAAATTAATGATAACTGAAAGTAATCTTTTCCTTATGACACGTGGTGAAAACAATTCAAAGATATAGTTTCCTCCTGTTACCAAATGACCTCACACAATAGGTTGATGAATTCAACAAAAACGCATTAAGCCAGACAAAATGTGAACATCCTGGTGCAGCACTTGCTCAGCTCGCTTTCCCAATCGTTAATAATGTGATCGCAAGTCAATGGATCGTTCATGTCACCGTGTCAGTAACACTGGAATGTGATGCCTTGAGGGATGTACCTCGTACCCACAGTGATGCTAAGTGGGTCGCTAAGCAATGTTGGTGAACGAGGTTATATGATGACACCAGTTAAACTGTCCAACGTGGCAACAAACTGACATGACCGATTTGTCTATTTTCGTCTTTTAGCACCGGCGTAAAATGTGCTCGTGATTGAGTATGAAAAACAGTCGTGCTAGAATCAGGGTGAAAACGGAATGCTCAAATCCTACTGTCATGACAAAAATCGTAGTGTCGATGAGCTATGGAGCAGAAAGGTGCGCTCTTCTACCGGATGCAGTCATACGGTTTTATCGTGGCCAGTTTTACATAACTTCAGCGGAGAATGTGAAAAACGCCTTCCAAATGAACATTATTACATCCATTCCTTTCAGCTGGTAGAATTCGTAGTGTATACACGTTGAGCTTTCGACTGACGGAAATACGGATTTCCTTCTCAACACAATCCCCTGATACAATTCACTGTCCTTCAGCGACCAATTTTGTGGAAACCAAACACACGATGTGCAAGATGCATACGATGCTGAAAAGCCATAACCTTCATTTCTGCAACAGCCGCTCGTTAAATGCGCATCCTTCTAAACAGATTAACATAAGTTTTCTTTTTTCTCTTGGTTGTAACGGTTTTCAAGTTTGTTCACATCAGTGTCAGTTTCGTGAAACCTGACGATCAAACCAGAAATTTGGGTTATACTGAATTGTGCGAACCAAGAAAGACTGCAGATAACACAAGAATGGACACTTATTTGCACCGGACCCGTTAGATACTTTTGAATTCCTGTGTACTCAAACTCAGTCTTCGCATGTGTAATGTCGAGCCTTGAATAATCTTCCACGCAATGTTTAACATCGCCATCAGTCTAGTATACTTACATTAGTCAACGCTCCAACCGAGCGTAAGTACCGTCTGCCACTGTTTTGACTGCATTAATGCCCTAAAAGTATACGACACAGCCCTAACGGCTGGTAGTGAGTCGGTTACGGTTGGATTGCAAATTTGTTCACTACAAAGTCATTTCCGGATGTACTCGATATGGACTGAAGGGCGAAGTTAGCGAACCATATAACCGGCTATCGTAACGTCAGAAGAACATTAATACTCAGCGCTGAAGTGAGAAATAATAGGCTACTGAAATGTAAGCATTTACGGAAGAAGACGAGATCGTTAATATTATCGAGATGTTTAAACCCGCCTGAGAAATCGTCTTCTAAAACTCGTCCACTACGGTCGTGTTGGCCAATGGGACAAAATCAACTAGCATCAACAGTCCAATCTAGTATCATAATTCGGGACAGAAAGTGACTTTCTCATGGCGCTCCAGCTCACCAACGCTACCTACAGAACGTTCACAAAAATGCACGCACAGATTTTGTGGCACATTGATCCATAACTTGTTTAGCTTTAAACTGAAATTACTTACAAAACTCTAGTCATACAAACGAAAATTTCCTTTAAATATCCCCAATGATTTAGCTTGTTCACCTCATGTGAGGAGTAAACTGACTCGAAAATAAAATGAGACCACAATTATCGCAATCACCAATTGTTCAGCGTGATCGGTAAAAGAAATACTTACATCAGTTTATTATTTTCGAATGTTTGTCCATATTCAGTAATATGCTTCCCCCGACGGATCCAACCTATGCTCTAGATGCAATCAAACGAGAATATTCACCGAAGCAACGGTTTTCGAAACTCGTAGAGAACTGGAATGACTCTGAAACTAGTCGCAGAATTTGTATACCTACCAAAATTATATTGAGTTCAAACTTGATGAGTTGATAGCCATGCAGTTGGTTAGATCAGTTGAAAGCAAGTGGTGATATAGCTTGCCAGTTGAAACAACTCGATGATGATGTATAAACTTTCAGAAATACGGAGCTTGTTAAGAACTACTCAGTGTACACAGGACAATTTGCTCAAACACGAAAGATTAGTGCTGATCGCCATCCGTAGGCTGGTTATGAAATTGAGGCATTTTTCTACGTGGTTAGAAGAAATCATCCAAGAACATCGACCGGGGTTTTAACGCACAGCAAATCTCAAGATTTCCACTGGGACATTGGCACGTATTAAACATGTGGCTTATTATCAGGCAGAAATGGATTTTCCAACGGGCTACAATAAACTCAACAAAAACAACAAACGTATCATTTCTCCTGGTTGTGTCCGCGAAGAACGTTCACGCACGAACGACTGACTCGTTGTTCTTTAAGCAAGAAGGAACATGCGCTTGCATGCTCAAACAAGATGTGCTCATTGAATTGGGTGTTGCAAAACAGTCGCCTAGTGTCTTGCTGCACATTCGATCGGACTGGGTCTCAAAATGAGAACACATACTAGGCGTATTCGCTCGAACAGTGACTGAAGCTCTGCGTGATAAGGCGTGAGATAGGGCAAACAAAAGAGCAGAATAACAGAGATAGGGTAACATATTGAGACAAATGAGAAGACAAAAATCTCAGATATAAACCACCTCAGCATAGGCACGTGTGTAGACAATTCTGATTGATTAACTGAAAAGATAAACAATGTTGTTTCACACTAGGTGTTGTTCGTAGATGGTCACGCCCAAACTTCAATTAATACTACAGATGTAATCGTTAGAGAAAAAAAGTGAAGCAAATATTCGTTTGCACCACGGTCAACATGTCCACATGAGTCTGTAACCAAGGCGACAACACAGTGCTCATTATGGCACAAACATTTGGATGTATGTGTGTGCATGTGTGTGTAGTTAAGCAAGTGAGTTTCACATGAATCCTGCATTAATGAAGAATGTGACTGACCATAAGAACAAAGTCACTAATTACAGGTTGTGTGGAAATTGAGCTGTCTATCGTACACTCAACTCAGATGGGAAAAGTTGGCGCTAGTAGAAACTCTCAATAACAACAGGAAACGGAATATTTTTTACACAAGAACCAATCTTCGAACCACACATCGAAAAACGTTGAAACACATATGGGACATCGTAGGCCCTTTTCAATACTTAGGTAAATTTTCTGTGATTCCTCAATCATGCTGCTTCTCCGAAAGGTGTAGTAGGCTCAGATAAGCGGCGGTACGTCTGGACAGTCGACGAACCCTGGGCTGTTCGGTCGACTGCAATAGGGCCAGTGTCTAAGCACACGTTCTTCTTCTGGTTTAGGTTGAGCGGTATTGACAGACTGCACAATGGACTTCCATTTGGGAACCAACGGCTGAGCATTTTCCAGTTCTAACAGAGTTTTTGAGGTCCCCTTCCGTCTTGGAGTCGGTTCGCTGACAGCCAATTTATCCAATTTACTGAAATTGTAAGGTGGTGCAGGTCAGCGATTTGCAGTATGCGAAGTATAGATTATTGCATTCAAAGAACAATTAGAAATACAGCGTGACATTTACGGATAAAAAACAGTGAACCAACCTAAAGCAATCAATGTTCGATTTACTGTCGCCGAAAAAGTTTTAGTGTTGCTTACTTGAGAAAACAGGCAAAAAATGTCCAGGTGTGGCTGTAACTTAAAAAGTGTGTTACGTATACTGGCTGCCCCAAAACGAATTGTATGAAATAAGAAAACAGAAATGCAAAGTACCTTTCGAGCACATTTCGCTGCATCTCATCAGGTACATCTTGCAGTCTGTGGGTTTAAATAGCAAACTCCAATGAACGCTGTGAAACTAAACAAACAACACTACGGTTGGCGACATCCGAAACGGATTAGCATGTCACAGTGACTAAAGCCAAAGGGCACCTGCGATTCAAACCATCATTCCAAGTGGATTGCATTGCACCACTTGGGGTTTCACTCACACACCACGTATCTGGTGTAAACCAGAAGGAATAAGACCAGTAGGTATGTGAGTGAGGCCTTTGTGTCCAGCCGTCCAATGCTGGTTAGCCAACTGAATGGTTAGCTGGAAGAGGAAACACTTATTTCTCGGAAAATAAACACAGAGAGAGACTGCAATGGCAAGATGTGATGTGTGTGAAATGTAATACAGGAAGCACTTCAGTATACGAATACACGCTACTGCATTCCACAAAGGATAAGAGTGAAGAACAAAATTCAGAATGGACTACGAAAAGAACAGGCAAACCACTCATCATACAATAAGCCAACAACGCTGAAGAAAGAATCAGTAGAAGACAACAGAGACACCCAGGTTTCTGAAAATAGGAGCGGATTAATTGCCAAACGACTGTAGTCTTGCTCGATGTAATCAATAACAAAAATAGAATAGATACACTGATATGACCCATTTGAGCTCAACGTACTCGTTGCCACTTCGTCGACGGTGCACAATGAGTACGCTGATGCCCTACTAATCCCAAACGACCAGCGCATTCGCAATTGCACACATCGCAACGCTATATAGTCATGTCACCACGACTTATGGCACCGATGGTTCCCTTGCATACCGCGCGCTTTCGTTTTTGGCCGCGCAATAGCTACCCGTTGAACTCGCGGACGCCCGTCCGAATCGTATTCCTTCAAGCAGTCCGGTTCAACGCTAAGTCTTCCCAACATCTAAAATCAATTTTACATCGCGAAATACTTACCTGCACAGCGTCTTGGCAACTCAGCTTTGGACCACCAGGATTTCGCTTACCTGATCTCAGTTGTCCATACAGTACCTGCTTCGGGATACCGTCATCGTCCATCCGACGGATGTGACCCAGTCAATGAAGCTGATTCAACATCAGCAAGGCTTCCATCCCGTTCATGTCCGCTCGCCGCAATACATCAGTGTTCGGAGCCATGTCCGATCACCGAATATCCAAGATGTGTCTTAGGCACGTTAAATGAAAGCGGCCCAGATAGCGCAAATGACGCTGATACAATGTCTACGTTTCACAGTCGTACAGCAGTACAGACAGCATCACTGGGCGGTAGATGAAGAGCTTAGTGCTCGGCTTCAGACCGTGGTTTTTCTAAACACGTCTTTCAAGAGGACCGATAGTAGTACTAGTCTTTGACACACCAGCTCTC
The DNA here is from genome assembly GCA_013368495.1 of Paragonimus heterotremus. Classification (NCBI taxonomy): domain Eukaryota; kingdom Metazoa; phylum Platyhelminthes; class Trematoda; order Plagiorchiida; family Troglotrematidae; genus Paragonimus; species Paragonimus heterotremus. The sequence continues at coordinate 105,744 of LUCH01017198.1, forward strand.
AATTCGCAGTCCACGGATAGATCGGTGGACAGATTGCTACCCAAGTAGCAAACGTTCGCGCAGTTGCCGACCACATCTCCATTAACGCGGATTTCAGGTGAAGGTGTACGGATAGCACACCCGTCCAGAGAAGGCTGAAAGAAAGAAAATGTCTAACCCGTGTTGATATACAGTCCAAACTTGTGTGCGGCGGTCGCGAAAGCCGTGGCCAGTCGCTGTAGTTCGTCCTCGATGTGTGCCAGCAGTGCGCTCTCATCTGCGAATAAAGACATGCGCATCGTTGAGGTACGTAACAGAGTTTTGACGCAGAAACGTCGGATTTTCAGCAGGCGACCATCCGTCCAGTACTCTACCTCAACGCCGTCCTCCCCAGAATCCTGAGAAGCAACTGTTAGCATGGCAGTCAAATGTAAGCTACATAGGGATGGAGCCAGGACACAACCTTGCTTCACGCCAGTGACAATGTCAAAATCATCAGAGGTCGATCCACACGATTGCACACCCGCCCTTATGCAACATTCTAAACAAATTGATGAACTTACCTGGACATTCACGCTTACCATGCACCGTCCACAACGCCCCCGGCTCACAGAAACAGAGGTCTCCGTGAAATCTGCGAAGACGGCATGCAGTGGCTAGTTTCGTTCCCGGCACTTCTCCTGAGGCTGTCGAGCGACGAATACCAGGACGATCGTACTCCGACTCGCCCGGAATCTGCATTGATCCTCACGAACATTGGCCTCCAAGACTTCCGTATTCAGCCGGTTCAGGAAAATTATGGCAAGCACCTTGCTTGCACAGCTCAACAGATTAACGCCCCGATAGCTGTCGGGGCATTGGCTGTTACTCTTACCTTTAAACAAAGGTACTATCACAGCATCCTCAAATTCTTGTAGCACAACTTCGTGCTCCAAGACACAATGAACCAGCTGGAGCAGTGCATGTTCCACGGCCGGTCCGCCATTCTTCAGGATCTCAACTGGCAGTCCATATTCGCTTGCAGCCTGCCCTTTGCGCAGTTAACCATTCGGCGTCTGCAACTCTAGTGAATCTGGGGCAAGAGCAAGTGAGTGTATGATAGTCTGTTGCAGTAGGCTGTTCACGGTCACCCAATCAATGGCAGCAGGACAGTTTAGTAAGCTACCAAAGTGTTTGTGCCAGACCTTGATAACGTCTGCTGGCTGGGTGCAAGAACAGTTGGTGTTCAGGTGTACCAGTGTTTTAGTGGACTGGATCGATGGACTGAAGATCGCCATGAGTGGATCGCAGAACTCCTTGTGTTGTCGACGATCTGTGAAGCTTTGCATCCGCTCACCCTGCTTTATCCGTCAGTTGTCCTTGACCTCGCGGTCACGCTCGGCCAGTTGAGGGCGGATACTTCGGAACATCGCTTTTTTCGCCTTGCTGTCTGGATCCACTGTGGAGGCAGCAAACGCGGCATTCTTTTCTCGTACCGATTCAGCGATAATCACGTTGTTGTCGTCGGACCAGTTCGGATGTTTCTGGCGTTTGAGACCGATCATCTTGGTGGCTGCCATCGTGATCCACATACCCTCAGGGATAGTGGATACGGGAACGTAGTGCGGACGAGTGGCAACTGCATGCTAGAAATCAGTCTTCATCTCACAGTTCCCCGGCTGTTTGATATCCAACCTCTGCTATTGTCCGGAGGATCTACGATGAACAGATTTGCGTACATAAGTAAATAATTTAGTCCTGATCAGCCCATGACCTGTGCTACATTCAGCGCCGCGCATCACTTGCGTGATAAGCAGTTCACAAACGTCGCGTTGTCGGACAATCACGTAATCAAACGAATGGTGATAACCGCTTCGTGAATGAGTACACTTTGTGATGACGCTCGCATTCAGCTGAAATAGGGTGTTCGTGATAGCCAGCTTGTGAGTAGCACATAGGTGGAGCAGACGATCACCGTTCTCATGGACTGAACCAATGTCGTAAGGTCCGAGGATTCCCGGCCAAGCTACCGAGTCGGACCCGACTCGAACGTTCAAGTCACCCAGAACAAACAGTCGGCCACTCACCGGCACCGACCAAATTGGAGCGGACAGCGGTCAGTAGAAATGGTCTTTTATATCATCAGTGTGACACATAGTTAGACCATACACACTAACAAATGTAGTACACCTACCTCGACCGAGTCGCAGGCGCATAGACAGCATTTGAGGGCTGATGCCGTGCAGTTCGCCTACCCTCAGAGCATTGCTGCGATCGGCGACGGCGAAACAGACACTATGCTCCCCAGCACCGTCTGTCGGGTAGCCTATCCAGTAGAAGATGTACCCAGCACTTGTTTCTCGCAACTTGCCTTGGTCCGCAAGCTCTGTCTCGCTCAAGGCTGTTACGTCGATTCCATAACAACGTAGTTCCATCGCGATCAGTGCAGTGCGTCGTTCTGGTCGTCCTTTGGAGCTGCATCGATCCAGTAGCGTGCGTAAACTCCATACTCCAACAGAGAACGTCTTGCTTCCTCAGGCCTGTTTCAGGTTGGTCTTCGGGTTACTGAAACTTAAATGACCACTGTCTTCTCGAGGATTCATGTTGGAGGACAGTGCGAGGGTGAGTGACTGGCAGTGATGGCGATTTCGTGTAATATGCCTATCTATAAACCTTTTTGGATATCCATTAAGTTGTAGTACAGAAGTGATGAAGTCTAATTCTTCCACAGAAATGTCTTGTGTACAGATCCGTCCTGTGCTTGTGAACAGTGGACTCAGTATTGCGCGCTTGGGATAGACTAGTATGAAACTACTAAAGTTTAGGCATTGGCCAGACCACGTGGATTTCCTATAGAAACCTCTTTTAACAGTCATCTTCCGGGCGACTTATGAGTATACCTAGACACGACAAACAATTATCAGTCTCAAATTCACGTGTTACCTTCAGGTTGGAATGACAACTATTTAAGAGCCGCACTAGGCTATCTATTGCTTGTTATGACCGACAGAATACTAGTAGCGTTTGTAGTGTGACAGACTCGTTGTCTGCAGCTAACTCCTTCTCAGTCGTTAACATGAAAAGTCGGCTGAGATGAGCCTTAATGGACTTCCAATGACCACCCCACTTATTTGACGGTAGTATTAATCAGGAAAACGGAAGCTGACTTTTTCAGCGCATAATAGGAATGTTTCCCACAGAATATCACTAGGCAGAGGTAAAGTAGTTTGGCTAGTGTCAACGAGCTCACAAATATCAACTGTCTCGTGTGGTGCGACAGTGATGAACAATGACTGAATGTTTATGGAAAATACCAACTCATTAGCAAGATTGATTTTGTTCAAGTAACTGATCAATCCAAAAGAATCTTCAACAGAATTGGTCTGAAACTTTTGTTTTAATCAAAATTGCGATGGATACGACAAACGGCATTTACCTCAGCCCCACCGCGTATGGTACTTTTAATTCATTGTAATGTTGACAGATTACATTAAACAACTGGAATGCGAAACAGTTCTGTTGACAACTTATACAGCGAAGTGAGGTGCATGGGTTTGGTGACAGTGTGCTGAGCTTCTGATCTCTTAATCATTTGGGCGAAATTGCAAAAAAGCGAGGATTAAATCAAGCTGTAAATTTGTCACATTTTTCTCTGCTTCTCACAACTACTTAATGTGAAAATCACAACCGTTTGAATATTAATGAAAAGAAAATTAGACGTCAGATTCCAACACAAACTGTAGTGTAAAAATTCCAGAAATAATGGTTCTGGACAGGTTCAGATGTTTCAGTGGTCCGGTCATCCGATGCCGAAGAAATTACAGAGGCAGGAAGTGATTTCGCGCTAGCCGACGTGAACCAAATATCTTACGGATCGGGATAACCAACTGTCAGTCCAGGTGCTTCTATTTGTACTACGTCCTTAAACCGCTTTCAGGCGCCGCTGCAACCGAGATCAGCTTACAATAAAAAAAAGTAACGGACTATACTAGTTTTCAAATGAAAGAAAAATTATTCATTGCTGGCGAGTAGTAATGGATTATGGTTGTAAGTAAATTGAACATCACTCACAAGTGATCGCAGCCATCAAATTCCCATGAACATTTCAGTCAACCTCTTCTGACAACAGACTTCAGTTTCACCTCTGTTAAAGCTCGTCAGTAGTGTATGTTCTTTCCACGGCCTGCACAACAGCCACACTCTCATGAGTTAATTGTATTTACCACTGTGCCATTGACCTCACATTATGCGCGACCGAATTATTATATGCCAACGCCCAACCACTTTTGCTTGTGAGTAATCCTCAGATTGACCGACCGCCAAGAGAAGAGGCGGTAACTGTCTTGTTAACTTAAATCGATGACCCTTCTACCAGAACTTCTCTCCAACTTAAGATCACAGAAATTCTTAACATGTTCAGCGGTATTTTGATTACTGCACAGTTTAATGAATTAGAACATAATGAAGTGGAATATTTTTATAGTAAAAACATTAGTAATGTTCGTACCCGGATAGACGTTAAGATAAATTTAGGACAGAGCTATCCAAATCGTGTTTGATATAAAGTAAGCCTCCTGTCACTTACTATCCTAGAACACCAGTTAAAAGAAATTCGCGCACCTCATTAGAGGCGATGCATTTTGGCTGAAATCTCCCGGTAGTCGGAAGAGACTTGACGAGTTCACTTACCTGGTTAACGTCAACTTATCATTGTTAACACCATTATTCGGACGCCTGGCACAGAGTAGTTGCGCAGCCTACAAAAGAAACGTAAGGTTAATCATGATTTGGACCCTAGTGTTGAACTATGAACAAGGAGAAAATACTGAAGAAATAATACCTCTGACGGAAATTAAAGCCTAAGCGTCGTATTATGTTGTTATATTATCAAAACACATATTTGAGAATGGCCTAAACAGACTACTGAATAAGCGCAGTCGCGCATAGAACAGTAAATCAGACCGGCATGTTTGCCTAGTAGAACAGCAAGTCCACCGTAATTTCTTACTGAACACACAGAAGTTAAGCATTTGTGGACAAATGTAGAACTAGCATATGCGCCTACGTCACAGTTGTTCGCATGGAACGGACTACTTGAATGGTTATAAGTAGCATAAGGTTTATTACTCCCGAAAGGCAAACAAAACGGGTGCGTGAGAATATATTGAACGTTCTGCTAATGGCCACCATTAATTAATTCCTTAATTAAGCCACAGTGATGTGTAGGTTTCACAACATTTCGACCCTCTGAGAGAGCCTTTATCAAGCCACCTAAACCAAGAAGATTACAGTATGTAAGGTTCATCGAACGACTCGTGCGGGGTGTCTGACATGTGGTGTTACAAAGGCAACCAGTACGATGAATGGAATTAAACGTAAGCAGTCATGACGTGAAAAGCCCAGGAGCGAATAAGTCTGGATGGCTATTTTGTGTGTCCGTAATATGTAGATTATTAGGGATGTGAAGAGTGACCAGGAGATGACAGACCTTCCTCGCATGGTGTCATGGTGATCCACTTAACAGATTGCGCCAGACTATTGCCGGTTCCAAACTATTCGGGTCTGTGGTGTATCGGCGATCAGCAAAGCTTCTGCTAGTAAACGTTCTCTATGGTCACAGGAGCCAATTTTTAATGGGTCGGAAGATCAAGGCCAATATGCCGTTGACTGAGGGTTGCGTGTGTAGCAACAGCCCAATCGTTTTCCACTTTCTGAAGTAGTTGAGCCACTCCTTCTTATCACGGTTTAAACGTCCCTTGATGCATACATCTAGCCGAAAGGAAAGTCTGCTTAATGTGGAAGGCCTGAAAATCTTTACGCATAACTTGATATATACGATGTGGCTGTTCCAGAGTAAATGGTTTTCTGTCAATTAACTTACTCTTTACTACATTAGTGGTTGGGAAGATTCATCTAAGAACACTCTGGCTTTACAGATATGTCGTTCAAAAGGGCTATACTACAGAGCTCGTAGTGCACTAGCACATAGTTGTAAAGAAACAGAACGCGTGGACCCATACAAACAAGCACTACCACCAACCAAGCAGTCATACGGGTGTTCACCACAGAAACACGATACGCACAAAAATGACAACTATTATGATGGTTCAGCCCAATTTTCCATGTGATGATAAACAAAAAAACTGTGAGACTCCATTATGCAGCTGAACACCAACGATCACACTGTACGTCCAGTCTATGGTACGACTGGTCTATTTCAACTCGTTGGTACCATAATGGTCATGGTTACCATGTTCCAAGTTGACGGATTAGGACAGAAGCATCTTTATAAAACATCCCAACAGCTTTCCCGGAATGTTAACGAACTCACAAAATGAATCGATTCACATGGCTATACTACACTACCACAAATGCGAACAACGCTTTGCTTCGTTCGTAGTCAATCCGTTAGTTGATTTATTCTCTCATTCCCGCCCACCACATGATGTCCGTCGGCCTGAGTCATTGCCGTCAATCATGCCGATCTGCATGTCCTAATTTAATAGTTGTGAGTAATGTGCAATTTGGCATAAAAATCTCTAACGTCAACAGGTTCCGAAATATGGAAATATCCAAACAGTTTAAGAGGTCAAAGTTTCGTTCGGCAGTATATGCGTACAATTTAGAAAAACGATAATCACCCCACTGTGTTCGCCGTTAACCTTAAGACCATGTACGTTCCAAAGATCTTGTACCTACCAAAGGACGTATAAGTCTTTTAGGGAGTTTAACATTCAGGTAGTATTCTCTCCCAGTCGATCAGAAGAGCGGTCTTATCAAACTGAGAACTTCCAAAGGTATTAGTGTTTGATTATAATCTTCTCCAGAACGATACAACTCTCACCTTTTCGATGGATACCCTCAACTACAAGTTGAAAGAAAGGGCTTTCTTAGGTATCCATCTGTTCGGTCTCTAGTAATTACAATGGACTTTACCGAGCCGTGGAATATGTGTTGATGTTGTTATCAATAGATGTGCTTACATTCCATTTTAACTATCATCACTCTCAACACTTAGAATCATGTTTTCTATTTTGTGGGTGCATGTCTACTACTTTTTCTCTCCGTGGTATTCAGACGTTATGAAACTTGTGTTATCAAGCTGGCAAGTTAGTCCCACGATTTCGGTTTTTCTGGATATTAATACTGCAGTGGTTACAGTTGGGTTTACAACAATTCTCATCACTATAATCAGTGACACCAGCAACAATAGTAGTAGTAGTAGCAAAAAAACGCAATGTAACAGGGGTCCATGTTGATGCTAAACTTTCGTACAGTCATGAGTAAAAAAGTAAGCCTTTACTAAACAAAGCAAAAAGAGGAGGGTGAACCTAACTATAAAAACAACGATATTCGAACTCTAACATTAAACATTGCGTCATCCACACCCCATGAACAATCAACCGAGTTCTAAGTAAAACTAGGAAATATTGATGTTGTGAAGATTCACGGTTGTATGTGAACTAAGATGATGCTAGGACGTTCAGACTTAGAGAGGAGAACGATTAGGAATCACAGCCAAAGCATTTGCTTCGAAAGTCTGTTCCGCAAAGTATCGGGTGGGTGGCAGTGTACGAAAACTAATGCTTTTCCTGATGGAAGATGTCAGACTTCTTCCGACCTCAAATATGGACTTCCAGGAGATTGCAGTTTGTTATATCTCTGTTTATTGGTCTGTTCGATAGGACTAACTCCGTCAATATCATCGCCACACCGTCCAGCTTAACTGAGTAAGTCATCGATACAGGTAAGCCGCCACACCGCGTTAAAGTCCAGTGTGAACCAGTGATATGTTGCTGCCTACGATTATGATGAAGTGAAAGTAAGACTTCATCAAAAAGACAGCTTTGTTATAATTTTCACTGTCTCACGCCATCAGTTTTACTCACTTCAAAAATAATTCCGTGAAACAAAGACAGCATTCACGCCAATGCGTTCCATTAATCGCCGTTTACCCAAGCGTCTCCAACCACCAATACTGTGAAGTGTGATGGATCTAACCCATCAGTCGGACCCGACCTACGGTAGCTAACTCATTTGGTTAATGGCTCCAGTTGCTTACGTCACCACCACTTTATACCAATTGGTTAAGACATCGATTTAAAGCGTTCGCTGTGGCAGACTACTAGCTGACATCTTTAGTATACTATGACAACATTTATGTTCGCGTATACCTAAACAGTGAACAAAGGACCTCATTCGACACTCAATAACAAACATAAGGTTCTAAGGCCCGGCAACATTTACCCGTTGGTGCCGACCGATGCCAGCCGGCGAAAATTGAATATATGAACATAGTCCACGTCTCATAGGAATGCTCAGGTTTCGCAGCGGCGAACTAACACAGACTTCCTTCGCTTTATGTACGCGGCTCTTAGATGTCAGAGGGACGATCCCCTGTCGACACAGATGCTTTTAGTTTAAAAAAATACCCCTCCATCCGTTAAAATAATAGCTTCTACTTCGTTCCTTATACATCTGCCCTTGCCAATTCAATTCCCTAGTCACATGAACTAGTCAACAACCTCCATAAATTTATCATCAACCATTAAATCTGTGCAATACCACTAGCCTTACAAGAGTAATTTGCATCGTGAAGCATTTAGCAGAGGATTAAATAGCGTCTAGCATTGTTCGTGCTGCTTGAAACAACATAGCCAAGAACAGTTAGTCTTGCGCCAGGTAAAAAGTCCATACCACTATTTTGTGAGCACCACGGACCGTCATCCATTTCCCATAGTTAAGTTAAATCCTACTGATATGGATGTGATGGATGGTGATATGGCATTATTTGCGACTTTCGAGGTGAAGTCTAACGAACTGAGGGTTGAATGAAGATGAGAAACGTCAACCTACTTTTGGCATCGTTACTATCAAATTTCCCGTTGTCTGAGAACGTTTGGCTTCTGAACGATCAGGCTGAACGTCTTCTGGCAATGCGAGCTGTAAAATCTGTGAAAGACATTTGAACACACAAGATGCTCCATTACGAGATTTTCAGCCACTTCATTCTACTTACTTACAAAAAATCACTAGGTTGAAACATCAAATACCTTGGAACCTTTTGAACAGGGTATTCCAATGGGATCAAATATGGTACGAATACATTTCACACAGTCACATCAGTTGCAGACGTACAAAAAGTATGAAGACAGGACAATGATTCTTAAATGAGATGACGAAAGCGCAGATCAATTTGAACATGGAGTGAAACTCACGACAATATCTATGGCAAATAAAGTTTAACACAGTCTGGTGCAAACTGACAACAATTGATCGATAAGACTTAGTTATAACTTCGATCTTTTTTAGTTATGAGCGTTCATCAGGACCGTAAACGAGGATGAAACGCTGACTTTGTGACGCGACTAACGAATACCTCATTCGCTCATAAGAGCTACGAGATAAAACAGAAGGTAATGTGACCCAGCCAGCAAGAGTGTTGTGGAATATCCTGCAAGAGACAGTTTGCCAAAAAATATAAGAATAAATAACACAAGAATAACTGAAATCTTTTTTTATGAATTCAGGGAAACCACTGACTGAGGCACGCTGCCACCTCGGACAGCACTCCTAACCAGCGACTTGAGTGAGCACGAGGTCTGCAATCGGATAGACAACTCACGCCCGCCATACTCAATGGGACAATTAGAGTCTTCCTATTTCATGGCCGCATTGTTGGTTGACCACCACCGGGCGGTTTTATACAATTGTATGTGGTCTCAGTAAATAAGGCAGGTGTGGAAATCGCGTGCTGAGTACGTCAACTAACCACCGCAGACCTTGCAGCCTGAGTGGTTGACCAACTGACCGCCTATCCCAGACGTTCTGATGTAGGGGATGGCTAACGGCCACGTTGCTCACGTGACCATTCCAAGATGGTGGTCAAATATGGCATGTTTGTTAATCGGTTTGTTATAGAAAAGCCGTTTACGAACCATAGATCAAAGCAGAACGCACAGAAACACTACATACCTTCTCTCGACGACAACTGGACGTCATTTAACCACCAAATATGAGGTAGGTTGACAGCATGTGACTGCTATTCTGGCCGTTCGTGTTTACTGAGTGTCATCCAACAGCTATCACTCTAATGCACTTCTTGGCCAAATTATTGTTAAATTTTCGCTGGAAACATATTTAGTTTCAGGTGTCGAACACGAATCAGATCAATCCGTACTTCGCCATTTTCTCTGAGAACCGTTCTTTTTGCTTTCGCGCTAGTAACTGTTCAGGAATTATGAATATGTGAAATGCATTCTTATACCCATTTGTGCCTTCTGACTATCTTATATAATTTCGTAGTTATGCAATTATTTTGTGATTAGTATAAGGAACGTGTGCCGTTTTTGTTTACTCACTCATTATTTGATCCCAAAATTCTTTAATCTTGTCCGTCACGTATCATCTGTGTATGCGCTAGTCGGTAACGTACCGATTGCTAAGTGCACTTATAAGGCTGCCGAAAGAAAAGCACCACAACCACGCAATGGGATAGAGATTATGAAGAAAACACCATGCCGGAAACCGATGTTGTACGGAGACAGGCATATTGACTAATTGGAGGCAATGAATATCACCTGTTTACCACAGAGAAATGATTATGCTCTTCAACGGTAGGTTGCACATTTTGTCTGTGGTGAGCACAATGGGTTACAGAGAATTTCTAAATTCTACCTCCAGTTATTTTGAAGGTTGTGATACTTACAGATATCGACCTACGTATAGATGTCAAAGCAGAGAACATGTGCACACCAAGGTTGACTACTTAGACAGTCCTTTGCCCAATATGTTGAACGGATACAGTAAAACATGTATGAGTTAAGCACTGTTTACAACAATACTGCTGATTTCTTATTCAGAAATGACGAGATACAATTAGCAGGTAGCTGTTGCAAAGAAATGTTTACACACGCAAACCGAAACATGTAACAAAGGTGACGACGAAATGTTTTAGTAATACACTGCTGTTTGGAATGGTTATTTATGGTAAACCATTAGTTCACCATAAACATGAGTATTTAACCTCTATGTTAAGATTATCATCAAGACAAATCTTCCATACTCCGTCAACCCTTTCTTGTGTGGCACACATTCAGTGCAACATCGCTGAGAAGAAACATTCTTATAAGGTGTGAAATAATTTCGAATCGGGAACCTCCTTCAAAGAAGCAAACTTCCGGCAATCACGCGCACCCCTTTCGAGGTTTTGAAATGAACATAATCATCCTACGAAAAACCCCTACGATAGTCTTGTAAGATCAAACCTTGTTTGTTTATGCAATCCTATAGGACAGATAAATAAGGTGCATCACACTGTTCCTGCAGATGTCCGCGTATTATTCTGGTAAGCTAACTTGACTCAGGAGTTTAGTTTAAGGCTTTTTCAGCCGGCCTGATGAAATAGCACGGTTCAACGTGACTTTATTTCCGTTCAAATGCAGCGCACCCGATGGGTGTAGTAAGCCTGGGTGAAGTCTCTCTTGGTGGACTCCGCGTCAAGTCAGCGTCCACTAACTGCTCGCTGGAACGTGTGTGGTACGTTTCAGGGATGATCATGTGCATGGATAAGCGAAGTACTCACAGTAGTTCGGCTACAATCTGTGCGATAGTCACTCAATAGTGAGGCCTGTTAATCTCGGTGACAGATTGATCCAAATGAAAAGCATTTGGTGTTGTCGCAATGCCATCTTAGTGACCGCAAATGCAGGGAACAGATACAGAACAACGATTAGTTTGAGCTCTTACAGCAAAATAGTTATGTGACTGTTGTGTGTTATCAAACATCCTGAAAGTATCTAAGCCACTGTGTAGTTAAGCAAGGTAGAAAGCCAAGAATGGTGTAAAACTTATCTTACATTGTGAATCCGCTGATTCAAACCACTTTTAGAAAGTAGTGTTCCTTGCCTCTGTGTGTCAGTCTCTATTATTGTGTGACAGATGCGTAACCGTTATAACAAACTCGGATCCCTCGATTATGGGGAGGTCTACAGTCTTGATAAGGTCAAATTATCAACTGTATCACACTCTCAACGATCAGGTTCCATAACCTCACCACATCCCCAAGCAAATGGCAACACCTCCACTACATAAATATTGTGTTTTTTAAAATGTGCTCTTTGTTGAGGGGATTACTGAGTCACCATCTCAAAAAGAAATTTCATGATCTGATTGATCGTTTTACTGACCCGTCCTATGATAACTACTTTATGCTAAGTAGCGGCAGCTACTTCGCCACGTGAACTGTAGCTTTCTATTACCCGCCCGCTCTCTGCGCCCCAAATATTTGCATTCGACGAAGGACTCGTTTATAATAGGGTCTGTTTGCGATGGTGATTGTGTAATCTCCCTTCGAACTAACCAGACAAATGAATGAAGTATGTCCAGCACAATCTTAACCATCTACTTCGTAATTATGTTTTAGCAATCAAGATTGAGTTCCGACGTAAACTGCAGTGCATTCAAGTTTCAACTCGACATAAATGTAAATCCTGATGGCCGTCTAGAGGGACACATTTAATTAAAATGGATATACGAGAGTACTCGTTATTTTCAGGAGCTAGGCATTTGATGCATACAATCCAAGTGCGAATGCAGATTTGATCAACAAGAACATGTGTTGGCAATGCATGTGATAAGGCATTGCAGCGGTTCGTTTCAGACGCTCTGTTTCTACTAGCCAGTCATTCTCTTTAATCGTCTCCAGCACGTTGTCAATGGTCCGTAGATCAAACAAGGCAGATGCAGCTTACTTCTGTTGATTGTCTGTATTCGTTGATCGTTACCATTGGGTTCATGTAACGGGATAACTCACATACTGTGGCGTTCTGCATCTCCATTAGTAAAGTGTGCAACAGAGCTAACGAGGTGTAAACCAGCTGCATGCAGTTGGGTTGCAGTGACCGTAATCTGTATCCTTAGCAGCGATCAGACCATTGCAAAATAAAACTTACAATACAAAAGTGATGGGCGACTTATGCGTAATGGACAATTATTTGGTCCAGTCACTGATGTAAAACACCTTCGCCTCATTAACAGAAGTTCAGGAATGCAGCTCCCTATCGGGACGAGGTTGTACGCGCTACTGATGTTGCATTACAACTCCTCGTCACCACAACGGCCACGGGCCTTGACCAAAAGGTACTGTGGCTTGGGCCACCGTTCACCTCAACAGTGAAGTGAAATAACCACCAGGAAAAAAATTTACCAGAAAGGTTAAAAATTAGCAGTACGGGACTAGGCAGAAAAATCACAAAAGGAATGAGTTCACGCACACCATTAAGTCAACCGTACAGTTAGTATGAATCTAAAACAGTAGTCAACTAGTGCTTCCTTAAAAAAGCAGCTTATGGACTCCGACGGCTAAATAAATCTATTACCTATGTATGACCTAACAGGTGTGCAATAATATGTACTCTGCATATTAAGGCTTTCTGAACAATATATTGCTCCAATGCTCTGAATATGTCCAAAGTTTTGCATACAGTAAAATTTAAGTTTGAAAGTAACATACAACAACACTGATGATTATGATCTCCACGGAAATAAAGAAATTTGTGGCATACATGAACTGGCATCACTAAAGTTTGCACTCACCTTTCCTCGTAAAGTGACCCGAACGTAGTTTGTCTGCACATCACAATCCACTAATGAGCTGTCCATATACCTGCAAGAAAGGAAACAAATTTAGCCAGCCATTAAGGACTGAAATACACGCGTAGTTCACACTTCGTTTGCAAACACTACTCAGGTGTAAACAATAGCGTTAGGATTTGCGCCAATGGTGACCACAAAAGTGAACTGGCTGAGTAAGTTTTAATTTACCCTAATCAAAATAAATCACGTGCTTGTTAGATTTCATATGTTGCGCATTGAAAATCGGCTTTTTTATTACTGTCTCATATCTGAAAGATGAGAATTCAAACCGAGTTTTATTCATCATCCTCATCATCACTTTCAGCTTTGGAGACAGACTCTAATTGTCACTATGGTACCTAGGTATCACTTGCATACTAACGCAAGCAGATTTGTGTCATCAAGTTAATAGCATAATTCTGATGACGAATATGTATGGCTTTACATTTGTTTATATCCGACGGCAGGTTATTATCTAAGGAATACCCATTTCATCATCATCATCATAGACAGAAATACATCAGTGGTTCACACTGATGTTTAACTCGCACACAACCACGAAAGAAAAAACCTATACAGAAATAGAGAAGAAAAAAGAAGGAAAGAGAAAGGGGACCTAACTACTAAAATAGGTACGTCTATATTCAAACATACAACATCGAGGCGCCTACACCTTCCAAACAAACAACTGGGCTGTAAGTAAAAGTAAGGCGTCATCAAAAAAAAAACAGATTCCTTGCAGTGAGTGCAATTATGTACTCACTTCACAGACAATTCGGCTAGACAACGAAAACATTCACGCTGCCGATTCCAACAGTTCAAATCGTTCCGCTACTTCACCACAACTCCCAGACCACCATCCACTCACAGGTGTCCCGTGTCATCGGGGTGCATCAACATCGGGGATTAAACTATGCTGAGTAGTTCAATAACAAAAAAAGTACAACAAGAGTCCTAAGATGGATCCTTGCGAAACGCCGCTGTTAGCACTGAACCACTACGACGACTGTCCTTTCATCTAGACGTTGAGCCTGCTTTCAGTTACATAATCCCCTAGCCAACTGAACAAGCGATCCTCGACACCATAACTATTGCGTTTCCGCAGAAAAATAGGATAATCAACCTTGTCAAAGGCTAATATAACTCACATCCACGGCCAGTCCTGTGTCGACAGGCCTCATCCAAACGCCACGAGAATTCCCTACGAAAGTCATGTTGCTCCGTAATGAAAAGTTCCAGATCTTCAGCCTTTGCTCTGAGACAGCTATCCAGTAAACTCTCCATTATTCCAGAGACCACTGAAAGCAACGTTATCGGTGGATAGTTTGCTGAGTCGTTTCTGCATCTAACTTTGAAGATAGGCGTGATTAAACACCATTTCCTGTATTTTGGTAGACAGCCAGTTGACAGGCAGTGAATAAAAAGAGCTGTAGGCGGTTCTACCAATTCGGCGAAGCAGCTTTATAAGACGAGACCGGAAGGCAGATCACGATCGGATGAGGTGAGTTACTAAGTTCCCTAGTTTAATGCCGATCTGTGACAATGAAGGTTGAGGTAATTCAATTACGTTGCTGCTTATGTGCTCAAAAGTCGTGCGTGATTTGCAGTTATGCGTATTTCTTTACTGGTTAACAAGACTATCGGTCGTCTGTTCTTGTAGATTCATCAAATGCTCAACAAACGCAATTTCAGTTTGTTCTAGTTGATGCTTGTTTCAGGCTGAATGTTTTAATGTAATCAGAGGTTTGATTATTGCCTACAGGTGGCTCGGGTTTCCACTAGGTTGTTAATGGCATCGCAATGTTCCTTAACGATGAGCTGTTAGGAAACATCTAGGCTGTGTTTTGATAGAGCCAGGTCATACAATCTTGCTAAGCTGCCTTCAGCCCTGTGAAGATTGCTTCGTGATAGGCTTTTAGACCTGTAATTGGGGAAATGTGTTGTCTAGGTGCACCTACATAGCTGAATTTACTTATCCCATGGTCACTACAACCAACTGAGGTCGTGATATTTGGACAGTGGCTCACGAAGAGGCGCAGTACTAAATAAAACGTATGGTGAAGGAGAACAAAGGGAAGGAAGAAAACAATGGAGGCAGTAGCCTTGCTTTATTGAATAACGGAGGTAATTAGTTCAATAGCAGTAATTCTGACTACTGACCCTTTAGACAAACGAACAAAAATGGTTAAAAACGTCGAAACGTAAGCAATCATGAGGCTGTTAAGTGAGCAGTCAACAATCAGGGTAAAAACATGCTCATTTTCTCAATTTTTATCGTCCACGAATCTGATGAGGCGATAGTCGACTGGCATAAGTTACGAATAGAACAAATTGTAACCTGACACAACAAAACTAGTCGGGGTCTCGACAGGCTAGCAACTAAAGATAGCGTCCGTATTCTAAGCAGGAACCTAGTAATCAACAAAGTCTTCAGCTGTTGGATTTCGGAAGGGCAGAGATCAATCGAATGCAATGGCGAGGACGCAGCTTTCGGACGATTGAGTCCTGAGTGAAGCGACGGAAAGAAAACTGTAAAACAGATGTATCACATAGATGACGGCTAGTCACATGCACAACATGGCTGTTTTTGGCAACAAGGATTTTACTATTTAGGTGTCACCATTTCTCCTTCAGCTATCTACAACAGCGGACTTTTCCTCGTGATCACGCAGTGGTTAGAACACCAGCATCAAACAGTAATGTTTAGGTTCTGTCAATGAAGATGATGAGCCCACTAATTAGTGGGCAGTTTTTACTGCTGAGTAAAATTTGAAAGTATGTATTCTCATAAAGTTGACAATGTATCACTGATACATACTGTAGCTGATCTGTCAGTTCACATAAGATTCAACTTCGGATTCACATTGGATTTAAACAAGCGACAGAAAGAGCAGTTGGATATCTCCTAAAGTCTGCCATACTTATTATCAGTAATACAACTGCGATTCTGAGCAGCCGTTTTCGTAGACCTCATCGTGAATTGCTATATAAAACGTGATTACGTAGTCAATCCCTTGGATCACTCGGTGCATTTCATATGATACAGTGGGAGAGGTGAAACGCTTAGACTAAACGTGAAGTTTATGGTCTTTCGATATGGTTTCGTAACTCGTCAGGCAATGCATTCGTCAAAGGTAAGTAGGCCCTTCATGTTGCTGTTTGCAATCCAGCAGAACCCCAGGTTCCTCACAAATAAGTATCCTCAGAGATCTTGTTATTGCTGTGGATTCCTGTTTGTCTGCTTGGTAAATCCTACCAAGAGTAATTATGCTCGCAGGTGGGTTAGATATATTCTTAAACTGAGGATAGGACTGACTGAACTGCGGGGTGTGCATGTGCTGTTTCACATCTCATGTCAGTACTCTGCCCAGGCGCCATCCGCATTCTCAACAGATATGCTTCTTTAATCTTCATATGAATTTGGAGTTTACTTGAAGTCAGGAAACATCAGTGAACAGGTGTCAATATTCACGGTGCGCAATCAAAATTGATGAAATGCTCAACCGGAATCATCGGGAAGCACCAGCTGATCATGAAATGTAACTCCGGATTACCGTGCCACAACAACCGCTCCCACATACATAGTTCGCATATGAGTACTTCACACAGCAGTTAGTTTTGATTTACATCACCGAATTACCATGGTTAATACGATTAGTAACAATATAAATCTCTCCAAAAAAACGCCGTATTTCATCAACAGCTATAACAGCAACACAAATCAATTTCCACTTCACTGTACCGATACACATGGACATCCAGCAGAAAAACATCTTCGCCATTCACTTGCTGTTCAGTCAAGCTGAACTGGACTCTGCATAAAAGAATACAGAAATGGATTTGAAAGTACTCATAGGAACAACTGTCTCAGGCAGACAATGGTTAGAAAATCGCTTAAATGGATTGATCGAACGACAGTACATTCTGTTTTATTGTTTAAAACTGAGACATTCAAAGAATTAGAAATACACTACCATAGGATCACCAAAGAAAATTTTTATCTTCAATTCAGTCCCGGTGAAGCCACCAAGAGAGTAATTTTTTCCCATTTTGAGTGGACACTCGACAGAGTGATTGTGCCTGCTGGATTTTGAACAGCACTCATTTTTTTCGCTTGCCAACAGCTTTTTTATATGGTAGCAAAAACCAACCAGCACCTGAACCTAGTAGTGATATTCTGTTAGAGTGTATCCATAGTGTCAGGTCTGAAAATCTAACTCACGCCTTCAAGTACTTGATTAGTGACTCAGTGACAATATAAATACTAGACTCAGATACATCCTCAAGTGAGATTTATTCTAATAAGTTTGATAGTGATTTATCGGCCTTGGAAAGTATGTATACTGGAGGCAAATAGTGGGGTTAATACAACTTGCTTAATTGAAAAGAACCAACATTGTTTCCAAAGTCATAAGCAAAAGCTAAACACCATTTGTATATTTCAAAATGGTTGCGGAGTTGAAAGTGGGTGTTGCACAGAATCTCAATAGTTTATTTCCGATAACTTTAGTTTTGCGGAAGTTTTCCGAATTGTGGGGTCTTCAACTGAAGTTAACGGATGGAAGCCGCGTTTCGTTATGGATAAGATCGGATAACACCAGGTACCAGTCAAATACCTGATGGCTAAGCGAGTTCTGGTGTGAGACCACTGGCTTAGTTTACGGTCACAGAAAACACGTACCCACAGACAAGAGTCCAATTCCCAGCCCATGAGGTAAGAAGGATTACTGCTTACCTGTACTAAAAACGAGGCTCGAGACAGTACTTGATTTGCATGAGACCATGAACGGTAGCCTGGGCTTCAGTGCGAAATATGATGACAGATACAGTATAGTTAGGATGAATTACATTCAAAAAATTCCGCTGGGACTGAATGAGTTTCACAAATAAGCATACCGAATGACAAACTGGCGTTTAAACGTCCTGCAACTCAATTTAAGTAAAATGTTAACCAATTTTACTGGCATTAAACTCAGCTCAAGGGAACCATGAACATACTTTGGTTCATTGACATTAAACGGTCTACCATCATCCGCAAACAATCTGGGTGGTTTGCGTTTTGGTTTCTCTCTGGAAAATAAAACCAAATAAACTGATTGTACAAACTAATGACAACAATATCGTTTACAATATTGGTTGATATGCGTTCGACCTAGATCTGGTTTCAATTTTAACAGTTACCTTCCCAGAACTCTTTGTACTCATCCTAATGCAAAGTAATCCGTTCGCACTTCGTGAGTCAATGCACAAACTGAATTCATAGGTCTGACCATGTAACTCAAAGACACTTTTTATGTTCACTTCTCATGCTACTACATATGAAAACTGAACTAGATTAGTTTTAGTCAATAGCATTTCACAATGTTCACACATTTTGCTCTACTCTCATTGCTGACTCGTTAGCTTTGACTACTTCATTGATTTGCTTCCACTTGCAAAGGTCTGTTTTCAATGCGTTCAACATTACAGTGTCAGTGTCAGATCCTTCTAGCATAAGACCAATTAATAGGTTATGCGTGAGTCTGGTGGTGTACTGTATGTAGAGCACGTCGACGGAAGTTTGACTATCGTTTATTCGTCTGCTACGGCCAAGATTTCACCTGAAACTGTTCCTTTTCAAAATCACGAGAAACTAAATTTTCAACCATTAACTGGTCGGATCATGATATAATACACCGGCGCTGTCATGTTGACGGGACTGTACGTCGGACATTGCAATAAAACAGGACACAATGAGGAAATGATAAAACCATTCGGTAGATTGTTTATTCCAGATATCGTAATGACCGGTGCATTTCCCAGGTAAGTAATCCGCCCCACAACACAATAAAAATAGTTCACGGAATAAGTATAGGGTTGTTAGCGATTTACAACCTTCAAGCTAAACAGAGTACTTACGCGTGAACACGAAAAAGCTTTTAATACAAAAGTTGGCACAAAGAAGTTGAACAAAAAATGGAAAACACTTCAAAATGAACGTAAGAATAGCACAGTATGATCTTAAAAGAACACTGCTGATTTCGTAGAAGTTGTGAATATCAGCGTCCTACATAAGCAACTGTCTACTGAAATGCTCAAACCTTTTACTGATCCTCTTCTTCTACAGTAAGGATAACAACTAGAAGCGAAGGGTTACATGGTGATTGCTGTGAATAACCAAGTCACCAAAAACAATAAATGTTACGTAGATTTGTGATCAGTTTTCTACCATTTTTTCAGGCACGTATCCAACATTTTAGGTAAGCATCTCCAATTCGGATGTTACACCATGGTCTCAAAATTAAACGAAACCACCTTAACCTCCGGATCTAAACGACTGTCAGTTGAAAAATCTCAGATGCTAGATTGACTTACTCAGTCGGTTTAGTTTTCGCCTTCTCTTGCAGTTGTATATATTCGTGCGTCTCCACGCGAGATTCAGGGGTGAACGGGACTTTCTCCCGCCAGAACTCCTGGACAACTGGATCAATATCGCTGTCAAAAAAACACAACGAGTCGTGAAGTTGGGGTAAACAAACCATATATATATATGACACGGAATAACCACAGGAAGTAGCAAACGTGCTACAATACAGAAGAGAGAGTGAAAAACGTAGCAGAAGGTAAATAAGGGGTAGGGTATGAAAGGAGATAACAAATAACACTGATGCACACAGAGGTTCACAACACCAGGTGACAATTGTCCTCCAGGCCCCAGCTAGGAAACTGAGAGCAGCCGATTGATGCAAGCTTCAGCGTCGATGTTTTCACATTCCGAACCTAAGTCATAGGTCGGCCACCAGGGTGCATCCTCCAGTCTAACAAACCACTTGTAAGAGAGTCACGATGTGGCAGGCAGTGAGATGGCATCTGTAAAGTGTAAAGCTAACAAAGCCTGTGAGATCAATCAGTATTCTTACGGGTCAACAAAGTCCATCCATTCGGATTTGATTGATGATTTGATTGGAAGACACGTCGACGAACCTTGTCATTATTGACAAGCAGGATGATGAAGGTTAACCAGGTTGTACAGACAGACTCACTACTAGAAAAATACCTTGAATCTATAAACAAACAAGTCAGGTCAAACACGTAAATGAACAAATTATCTGAAAATTAACCCTCGAGCCGGTCTGTGATTAGCAACTGAGAAGCCGATAATGATAATGGAAACATTTGCCAGATACAAATACGTTGGGGAGGTTACTTTTTAGCAGCAAACAATAAATGTTTCACCGAGATTTGTTCAACCTTCAAAATAAAATAAGTGAGATCGTCCATAGTCACTTTTCAACTCATCTATCCCTACCCTTCAAATAAACAACATAGAGAAGTCTGAGCCAGTTGCTCACAGGAATACTCGACAAATTAATGTAAAACTCCACTTCTTCGCTTGCGGAGGATCACGATAAACAGTTCACTCACACTCCAATACGTCACTTCTCAAAGTGAACTGTAGTGGCTGATGTTGACTGTCAGATTAGTCGCAAATAAATAAATTTTGTCGATTGTGCCATCCTTACTTGATTGCCTAGGAGTCTTTCGTTAGGATACAAATTCTTCTAGTAGTGAGTGGTAATGAAGCTGACAAGGAAACAAGGCAACAACAATTCACAAATTGTTACATCAAAAGAATAGGAACACAATTTTTTAGTACAAACTAGCCGTTGACTTGATGGAATATAAAGAAGTGTAAATGAATGAAATAAGTGGCGTGCCAACTTGTTGCGTTTGGTCGTAGTGAATTAATTTCAGAATCATGTCAACCACAAAACTGTTTTTGAAATAGACATTCTGTTAAAATTATAGACGGATAACTATTTAATCGAACTGACACTTCCGTATTGCTGAACAGTAACTCCATCATCGCTCGAGGAGATTATCAGCACGTTATCCATGATCACGAAAGTCGAGACTTCCGAAGATGTCTTTAAATGTCTTTTGGCAAAATGCCCTTAGCGTATGGAGTGGTGATGCCTACAGAGTGTCTTAAAGATGATTGGAAGACCTTTTGTATTTTACGCTAGACAGAAATAATTCGTGCAGTGTAAACCAAGTTCATGAAATTCTGAGGGGGAGGTGGTTAGATAACTGATTCAAATCAAAGGTTACGCAAATGATGAAATCCACATATCTTTCTCAAAAATTCTTTAAGGCACCTGTTTACACAATATTTTGCTTAGAATGGCCTATATCACCTTTGTTCAAGAACGGTTCACAATAATCAACTATTACTGAAGATCTTCACAAATCAACCTCAAAATACTAATGTTCAACTAAGATAACTGATCAAGTGTGATGAATGGACTGAATACCAGTAAGATATCACCGTTCGGAAAAGCGGGAGGAAAAGGAGGTTTCTAGAGAAGTGAACACCCACTCCATATACGTTGACAATCACGTCCGACAAAAGATCAGCATTACGCCTAAACAACCAGTAATAGTAAGAGTGATATATATACATATATAACATTGAAACATGATAATGGATCTGCGGAGGTACTGACAGAATGAAACAAACATTTGCAAAAGACAGAAAGCTTACCATATGATAATACGAAATTCATATTCACATTCAAATGAACAGCTTTCAACTGGTTGAGTAAAGCTGTGAGGTATGCAAGTGTGTTCACTTGACCCTCGAACTGTTTAAGATGATGGACCATGGAATGAAACGATCCGTTTATGATTTTACACTTATCGTGATTTTATTACAAATAATAATAATAAATAAACTCCACATGCCAGAAGACTTGGTAAGGCGTCTGTTCTTACAGCATGCACCCAGCACAAACGTTTACTTCCAAGGAAAGTCATACGAGCAAATTAATAGCGAAGGAATCACCCGTCTGTCGGCAATTTGTTGCATAGCGAGGACTAAAGAAAAATCAAAGAGCACTAAAATTTCTGTTACAATGTATTGGGGCTTTGTAGGTGGCATCAGTCTTACTACGAACTTCCATATCAATAGCACCAACAGCTCAAGTGGTTTTAATTCGTTGCAACTGTATAAACACGGTCATCAAAGCTCATGTCACAGATTGATGTATACTTATCCTACCCGTCAGGCGACCTATGACACAGTCTGATTAACCGTAAAATAGTACTATGCGGACAATATTTGCAGTTTAAATTCCAATCGCCCATTTAAGGTGGCCATGTGTTTGACCACCGTGAGAGTGGTGTGGAACATTCCGCACGTAACGATTATAAAAAATCACTAACACAAGAGTGACTAGAAAGACTAGAAATTTTATGGATTCAGCAAACCACTGACTGCGGCACGCAGCCACCTCGGATTGCACCTCTAACCAGCGACCAAAATGAGCACGAGGTCTCCAATCGGACAGGCCATTCATGTCCGCTGTATTCAATGGAACAGTCGGGGTTTTCATATTTCATGACCACGTCGTTGGGTGACCATCACCGAGCGGTTTTACACAACTAATCGTGCTATCAGTAAATAAGGCTGGTGTGGAAATCGCGTGAGGAGTACTTGACCCAAACGTCGCCTGACTGGTTAAGCAGCTGATCGCCTGTCTCCGTCATTGCTCACATGGTCGTACCATTCAATGTGGACTGATTGACGAAGACGACGATGTTCGTTGAGAACAAGCCGTATTTCCCAATCATAGATCAAAATAGAATGCAAACAAGCATTTTACATCCTATTCTCCAACGACAACTATAACATTTTGAAATTTTTTCCACATAAAAACGCTTGCAAACACATATTTCTTTGTGTAAAATCTGCAATTCCGATACGTGAAACATCGAGCTGGTGTTTCTCAACAAAATATTGCAGATTAGCTTTCAACCAGGAATATCCAGTATAGGGCACAACCGTATCTCATCATCATCACTTTTGGTTTCAATCGGCACGATGCTTCCAGAGGCTATCAATCCTGGCAATACTCCACAAAGTAGCAGAATAGTAAGTTAATCAGAATGGATAGCGAAGGAAAGGAAGACAAATAAACAAACGAAAACGACTGAGTTTCGCGGGAAAAGAAGAAACAAACAAGTTTGCGGTTGCGGGTTTGTCACTGACTGCGACACTGTCATTCTCTGGAGCGTTTCAAAACCACTCCAGTGGATGGCCATGAAATCCCAGTCATACAAAGTACCTGAGACTGGACTGTTCAGTAAAACAGCTCATACACAATCACCACTTAGAGCAATCAACCAGTACAAACGCCTGAAAGATGGTGAACTGTAAAAGCAAATACATAAGGCAGTCGAACTCTGTGTGATTAGGCTAACTCGACTTCTATCCATTGCTCTTGTAAAAATGTCAATTTTTAGGTGACATACGTCTTAGTGCGCACATAAATTCACATTTTACCGCAGACTGAGTTAAGCTAGGTAAACTGATAGAAGTCTTGAATGAAGGGTAAGGGAGCGTGTTTCGAAGTAGTTGATCAAATCGATGGCACAACCACGAGGCAGACTCTAAGAATGCAGGCGTGAATCTGGTACACCAAGTGCCAAACTAATGTTGTTCGCCAATATTCAGATTGACCTTGAAGGTCTATTCGATATTTCATGAGAATTGTAGATCAACAAAAAGGCCATTGTTGATCCTTCCCACCCATCAGCACGTGCAAAAATATATTCAACTTGCCTTTACATGAATAAGCAAAGCAATAGCTTGGGTGCTTTAATCGAACTTGTTTACATCCAACTCTGCTTGGTTTATGCTATCCTGTCGTGTGATTGTTCTGTGATGGACGAGAATATACTAAAAGATAGAGTCAGCTCACAACTAACATCTTTTGGTTTTACCAGTTGCATTTATCAGGTAGATCGAATGTTTATTAAAAACTCACCCCGAACACTCAGCAAGTTTGCTTTCATGCTCTTTACGACGTGCCTCAGCAGCACGCTTTTCTTCAATCTAACAAATACAGAGTCAGCACATGGAGTCCCAAAACAGCACTCACTCTTTTTGCAAGATGCTTTTCCTGGCATTTTAATATTTCCGGTCTGATTTGCTCCAATTTTTGCAGGGCGATAATTCTTTCGGATTTAGTGATTTCTACACCATCCAGTTTCTCAGGAACAACTGTATCTTTGGAGTCATAAAATCAGCCTACCTGGAGTTGAGGCAGTGTGGCTATCACAAAGTCCCGATAATGGGGATATTCCGCACACGGATTCCCAGTAAGATAACTAAGAATAGTTTACTTAGATGTAGGATGCCATAGATATACTTACAGTTCTTCCAGTGCGTACAAATCAACGAGCGATTCAATACTAGTCAATTCTCCTACGAAATTGACTGTAAGGTCCAACTTTTTCAACGATTCACAACCTTAAACATCAATATAAAAGGTGGGTTGTCCGATTACCTTCTAAGTTTTCAATCTTTTCAATGTTGTTCAAAGCCAAATTAAAATATTCCAGATTTTTTAATCTAGATACATGTTCTACACAATAAAATGATAAACTGGAAACACAGAAATTCCCCCCTTCACTTACCAATTTTCGGAATAAGATTGTTTTGCAGATAGAGGATTTTCAGATCGCGACACCACCTATCTAGGTGTTCAATCCTACGGAACACACGTGAAACAGGTTGAAAACTCGACAAACCGTTCAAGGTTCTGCTGGTGCAAAGACAGTTCTTCCAATGAGAAAATTTCTCCTTCGTTATGCTCGGCTCGTTTGCGAATAAGCTCTTCGGTTACTATTTAATTCACCCAGTCACAGTTTAGTTAAGCGAGAACATACTGCGAACCATAAGTTTACAGACCAAGTCGTAGTTTAAACGGATTTCTGGAAAAAAAGAGAAAAAATAATTTCGGAATCACAATGAACTCAGGCTTGTAGGTGGCTCCAAGCAGAACTGATATTTATATAATATAAAGTAAAATAGCCTCGAGATTAATAGATGTGCACTCAATCCGTTTTCAGATTGTACCTTAAACGGATAGGTTCTGTCTTGTAAACAGTGTCTCACACGAGAAAAGATTGTGTCAATCTAGCCAGGGATACTGGAAGAAGGTTGGAACGAAAGACCCGAGTGAGAGTTTGGTGATAAACATGGTTGACAAGCATGTACGTGAAACTCATATTCTGGATAACTAAAGTGGCAATTAAGATCTTCAAAATCAGGACGTGATCAACCGAAAAGTTCCAATCAGAAAACAGGACCGCTACTACCGTTTAAATATTTTGGAAGGCGTTCGAAAGTAACACGATGATAACTATATTGGTTGACAGTCTTCAATACCCAGGCTCAAAACTAAGGAATGTCGACGCACACACTGACAGTTTAGATTTCAACACGTTGGTTCTATACACCGAGCTTCCACTTGTGTAAGAAAGTGGAAACAGATGATTCGGTATCTGATAAAGAATGGAATAACTTACTTACCATAAAGTGAACTACAACTACATTAGAACGCGGCTTTTACACCCAGGTGGACCTTTTCAGCTGGCCGCCTTCAATAAAAAAACACCTCATTCGATATTTCTTCTCGTCAGAGCTGGTCAGCAGCACAAGCTATTGCGTACTGTGGGATTAACGCCGCACTGCTCAACACAGGTTGCTCGCTGAAAATTCGGATTAAAGTTCAAGTCTCGATCGTGGAAAGAAAGTGCAATAATAACGAGGTCTAGCAACAGAACAACGGAAACCTAGTTGTTCAGTTAGGAAAAACTTTTTGTCTGTATGAAAAGTCTGAATAAACTTGACTCAAGCAAATTCCCAAAGCTCAAACAATAATCGGACATTCTCGGGTGATAACGTTCTATAACTCAAACGCAAAACGAAAAGTTGACGATTCCATTAAACTCAGCAGGTCCCATAAGGGAACTTTAGTGGACTGTGGAAAGGGGTAAGTGTGATCTGTCATTGAATTGCGTAGGTGGTTAACAGAAGAGTAAAAGTTCTGAATCACCATCAATGCCTACCCGAAAAACTACATTCATCCGTCGCAAATACATTCAAGTAAAAAAAACTAGTATGTATTATACGTGTTGTTTGTGATATGGTCACGAAAGCTGAGAGCAGACCACAAATTTCTGCCATGTTAAGATTCAGAATCGTAACAGAAAAAATGGAGAGTACTGCTTAGGTAGGACATAACCAGTGACGGATCAATGCCAACTGTCATGTTTTGCTTGCTTATGACAACTTTACGATATTGTCAACATATATGATAGCTAATTAAGTCGCACATTAACGGTTTTTGTAAAAAAAATTCACAACCTTAAGCGCCTTTCGCTTCATGTGATTTGAAACTGAACAACAGAACTTTCGTAATAATTATGGTAAACATGCAACCAACAATAACTGCTTGTGTTTAACATGTTGCTAAACACCTATTATGGCTTTGATCTTAATTTCCTTCGCGGGGGAATGATACGGAAAATAGAAGGTGTTCACTGATCTGTGAGAGCTCAAATGAGCTTAAAGTTTGAGTTTACTGTTTCCTTTCAAAGTAGGTAAGGAAGATTGGAGGTTGAAAACCGAATAAAAAGGCACCCCATCCAATGAAAAGTCGTTGACTATCTTGTTGTCTAATTCCGAGGATAGCATTTGTTAACCCGAGTCAAACTTTTCAGCGCAGCAACATATATGACTCCTTGGGGAACAATGTCAACATTACAGTTGCTTATCCAATGATGATTTAAAGAATTGATAATCACTGTCACGACAGAGCTTTGCTTAAGCAACGTTAATGTGTAGGTAGCCAATTCTGCATCTAATTCAACTCTGCATAAGGTTGACAGAGATTAAAAGACCAACGTACTAAAGCTCTTTCCAATCAGGGTTAATCCCAGAGATATGTGGCCAAGTAAGTATGCAGTATTCGTAGAACAACGGATGTACATAACTGCATTCTTCAAAGTTATCGCTAACTTGTTTGAATGAACCAGATAATACAGAGCACTGAGGTTATCTTCTAAAGTGGCTGTCATCAGAAATACTCACGATATGCCAATACAACAAGAAAGACGAAACCAAAATCGGAAGATCATATGTTTAGAACAGCAGTAAAGGTGAACCAGTAGTAGGACCCTGGAGTACTCCGCTTGACGGGCAACCAGAAAACACAACTTACGCACGTCAAATATTGTCAATTAAAAAGATAAGACTCTAGTCATCGGAAGGGGTTGTCTTGTGCTCATTAACAGTGTCGGTTGTTGTAGAGAACGCCACGATTAAAAAAAGGGTTTGGCAAAACTTAAGTACGGTAAATCAATCCAGACACCGTCATTAGCCGCATTCGCCAAATCTTAGTACACCAGCGTCTATTGTAAGAATTATGACGCGCCGTGCAAAATAAGTTACGCAAAGAGATCAACATATGAAGCTAGTTGAATATAAGCCTCCACAGTACTTGTGACGTAACTAAAAGAGAGTTTTCAGCATTGTAAATGCTGACTAGAAGTTGTTAAACAACACGTTGTCCTCACCGTAATCAAGATCAGTCAGTCTTTCACCAGGTAGGACGTCCACGTCAGCATCTTGTGTGTGCCTCAGTCGGTTCTCTATTATTTCGTTCACGCCAAAATTGAACAAAAATGGTAAAAGTGGACAGCCTTGATGTACGCCACCCATGATGCTGAAACTATCATTGTAAACCCTAGCCCAAGCTGAAGTATGGGGATAAAGCCGACAGCACATTCACGCACATGATCAAAACAGTTCTGCGTTTAAGTGACTCTAGAATTATGCGTCGAATCTTTGGATAAACTGTCGGTCAGTGATACATCTGGCACTGTTCCAGTGATGGACGAAGATCGAAAGTGTGACCAAAACGTACCTGTCCAGGAGGAAACTATAATTGGTCTTTGCAAATGTTTGTCTCGCAAGCTCCAGTAAATCTACGAGGTGTAATGGATGCCAGTACCCTAGGAATGACTGCGGTAATATTAATTCCCGCACCGTTTTCGCGAAAGCCCTAGATGTCTTTTGTGAATATAGTAGCCATCAAGGAACGGCCACAACATATAGGAATGTAATCAGTCGCTAAGAAGTGTTGGAACAACCGAGTCAATATTCACACTTAAATATCCCTATCCTCTTCGAGAAGTCTCGGAGCGAGGCCAGCTAGGTCAACATCTATTCAACGTTTGAAAGCAGAAAAACAATTGCAGATACCAGTATCAGTGGGTGGTTCTAAATCTACGGACCAGGGTACTATATTGCAAGTTTGTGGCAGTAACTCGGCAGAAGCGGAAGGCCACCTAGAGTGACCTTCACATTGTCCCGCCTAGAGTTATAATCTTATGAATTTGTTATGGATGAGTGTTCCATCTGTCTCGCTGATGGCTTTATTGATAGATGGTAGCCTTGGATCAGTAGTACGCATAAGTTTAAACACCCTGTTCTTTGAAGCAAAAGCGGTTTTTATTTCCTTAACTTTGTCCATTGATCACGTCTCATCATCAGCGATCAGATTACGCTTAAGCTTCTTACGGATATCTTTCCTAAAGTTGTTATATAAACCGCTAGGAGAGATGTTACGCCTGATATCTAACAATTCCAGGGATTTCTCCGAAATCCAATGTTCGTACGACGCACGAACTGCTAAGCCGCATGCTACAGTGCCTGTTTCGTGAATAGCCTGTGCGATTTGGGTCCGGCAGATATTAAGATCTTCTGGTCTAGAACTCCTAACCCTGTCTTTCAGGCTAGTTTGGTACTCATACTAGGTTGACGGTTTAGCCAGTTTCTGAACAGCTAGCCACTGTTGTCGATGGAGTCGTTGTCCAGCAAAGGTAGGAGTGAAACAACAATGTACCAACGCATGGTCCGGATCCAAGTTTGCGATCCAGTAAGAATTAATGTCCTGAATCAAAGCACGCAGCCTGTAAATAACCACGCGGTCTATCTGAGACCAGGTCTGATTCAGAGAAGGAAGGCGTCAGGTACAACAATGACGTGTATGACATTCCGAATTAATGCCGCCTAAAAATAACATATCTTCAGTGTGCATCTGCGAAAGTCGCCCCCAGTTACCTGTGCGATGTAATGTAATCCCAAACCTGTAACCTAAACAAGAGTGAGCGACACCAGGATGGTCAACCTGGGCAATCATATTTCCCGTCAGAACCGTGTGTTAATCGAGCGAGAGCAGGCAGATCCGAGCAAAAGACATCCTCGAAAATGATGTCACTATGGTTAACTAGGGGATAAACTGCACTTCCTCTAAGTGCAGAGTAAATGTAGGAACAACAGTCTTGGAGAAATTAAGACCTTATTGTTCACCTACCACCAGTGTCAAGCAGGGAAAAGACTAGCAAGGCCTTAAATCGTACTTCAGAACATGCATTAACGACAACCGGTTAAAGGCTGTTCCAATGGGCAACAACTTAGTGATAAGAAATTCTGCCTGACCAGTGTTTGGGATCTCCTTTGAAATATTTTTTCAATTTGACCTCTTGGACCGTTTGGACCTGCAACAGTAAAAAGTTTCTTTGATAACCCTTCAGGTAAAGAAGCAAGAATGAGTTCTTCTCGGAGTCTTCGGTATTCCGGAGGGTAAAGACCAAGGATTTCTAGCCGAGACTCCTACGAAACGTTTTGATGGCTTACTACAATTTTTGTTGCAGCTCGCTGTACTCGTTCGAGCACACTTATGTCTCTCCTCAGGCCAGAGTAAACAACTGAATTAGCGTACCCAAGAAATGACCATTGTTTAACTGTATCGAGGACGGGTGGGAAAGTGTTAGGATCACGTGAATTTCAGATTTTCAAGTCATTCACACAGAGAACAAAGTGAGTAGAAATCCTCCCGGGCAAATCACTGATATAAATTCAAAACAGTGGTGAATCACGAGAAGGTCCATCCAGTAAACAAGCTAAGGTGGGCGAGGGGGAAGAGAAACCAAAGCCGGCCTCAAGATTAAAAGTTCTATCATTAAGGATCATGGCGATCCAGAAGAGAATATCACTTCTGATGTCATACGTCTCCGTTTATTTTCGTAGAACTGAGCCTTCTGATGCCCAGTCAAATATCTTGGCAAGGTTGAAGAAAATGACATCTAATAGAAATCCATAATATCCAGCATCCGCTAAGGTGTCCAAAAAAAGGACAACATTCGTTACGCAGGACCCATTTGGTAAAATCTGTTCTGAGATACAGATATCAGAGTACTGTCTAAAGGGTGCTCTAGAATATCTTGCTTAAGGAGAAGCTCCAAGATTTTGAATGGAATACTGGGTAGGGTAGATTAATCGATAAGTCATAGGATAATGCCGATCACTCAACTTACGTAGCGACTACAACAAATGACATTATGATGGTCGCATCCACTTATACATTTTTGATGATCTTTGTTTTTACCTACTTTTGTTTTAGTAAAGTCATCCTTTCTGTGATATCCGTCCCAGGGCTAAGAAACCACAACCAGTTCCGTGCCTCAATAGCTTGACGTGATTTATCTGTACAATCTAATTTCCAGGATCGACACAAATATACGAGAGTCAATGCGCTGAGTCCTTGTTTTTCATCGTCGATTGGTTTTAAATGGCGACTAGAGACTAGGTATTAATCTACTGTACTATTTTCAATACTTTGTAAGCCCGACGTGATGCGACCATACAACCTTCTGATTGCGGTAACCTACTTTCATTCCTTTGGAAGGATACCAGCAGAAACAGTCGACAGGAAAAAATCATGAAAAGGTTTGACTAATACATAAGATACCTCCTTCAGTATTCGTGGAGGAATCTAGTATGGGCTAACTAGGCTACAAAGAATAAACTCAAAAAACAAATTTTGAACGTCGTGCGTTGAGAATTTTGCATGTGAAAGAGGCTGTTTAAATAGTCGTGAAGATAGTCACTGGGAAGAAGATGAGTCGGGACTGTAAACGGCGGCTTACTGACCGTTGAATAATTTGGTAACGACGTTGAGTCCGGCGGTAATTTTACTTTTTGGATATCAAAAGAACAGGACTGACCATGGATTATTATTACGGTGTCGCATATACTTTTAAGGAGAATCTTTGTTTGAGCTCGTTACTGTGACCACCATGATTGGTCTTAGAGACGACAGCGACAGATGTCCAATTTGTGCCGACTGTGCATTTTTCATGTGATTCAACGTCTTCGGGCTTATTCGACTGCCTCTACGTGGAAAATAGTTTTGCGCGGCTGTCAAGAAGTCGGGGAACATTTGATCGAAGAGGAGAGTAAGAAGAGGTCATTATCACCTAACGTAGAACGAACGACAAATCAGTCTCATGAAAAATACACTTTGTAGATTGACAGTCAGAGGCAACTGAAGTGACGTTCACGTAGATCTACATGAGATGATTCCTCATGCTATCAAAGCAATCACGGTTGAAAATAGAGAACAAATGGTTCTTTGCAGGCTGCTGAATGCGATAGCATACAAAACCAAAGAAAAGTATCATATGACCAAGGTAGCCTGATTAACGTGATGGCTTTCGTTTGTGATTAGGATATATAACAAAAAAAAATTCTGCTCGCGACGGCGCCTCGTTGCAGACTTCGCGCGTTTTGTCTAGGCCCTTTATCGCACAACTACTATCAGAGGTGAGTAAAACCACCCTTTGGAGCTAATCATCGTATTACTGAGCCGGCAAGTTGCAACTCTTGCCATTCAGCTCCAGGCCTTCCTCGTCCCTTGCTTAGAACTAGAGTACGAATTAATACAGGTGCCTTCAACGTTCGCACTCTAAAACAGATAGGTCAGCAAGCCTCTCTCGCACGAACGTTAGACTCGTTGCATGTCGATGTCTGCTGTACCTCGGAGACTAGAATCCAGGACAGTAGTCAACGTATGCAACTAACAGCGTCCGCATTGCCTACGCGATACTGATTATACGCTTCTGGTAACTCCACAGCCGTCGTTACAGATCAGGCTGGGGTAGGCATAGTCCTCAGCACGACGACTGCAGCTATATCACGAGATTGGATTATTGTTAACAGTAGACTGTGCCATCTGCTTGGCAGGTTCTACTAAGACCGGTTCTGGAGGCAAGACTGTCAGAAATTTATTCACTGTGCCTGCTTAAGCTCCTGCCGACCATAATGACATCAGTGTCAAGCACGCCTTTTAGTCGTACCTGGCCGCTCTGTTTCAGTCGACACTTGGTTCGGATACAGTCGTCCTGGCTTGAGATACGAACGCCCAGGTCGATCGCCTAGGTGACATCGAATTTCGTTTGGGTAACAGGCTTGGGTTAACATCAGTGATCAGATAACGGCGGGCGATTGTTGCAACTATAAACCGAGCATAAGATAATTTTAGCCAGCATTAGCTTAAGACATACTGCACGTCAATGCTGTACTTGGCGCCGGTCTTCTCTGAATCAGGCGTGATCTCAGACAGACCACATAGCTGTTGGCTATATGTGGCGGGGTTCCAGCCAAGACTGTCGTTCTTACTGGAGCACGTACTTGGACTCAGATCATACGCTGGTACATTGTCGTTTTGTTCTTACTTTTGCTGGGCAAGGACTCCAACAAAAGCAAGGACTGGCTGTTGGGGAATTGGCTTTACCATCGGTAAGGCATAAGTACCAAACTAGCTTAGAAAGCTGCCTTATTGGTACTCATTCTGAAGATCCTACTGGCTGCTGGACACAAATCTCACAACCTATTCGGAAAGCAGGTACTGTAGCATGCGACACAGGGGTACATAAGTATGACAAACATTGGATTTCAGAGAAATCTCTGGAGTTGTTAGAGAAAAGACGTAAGATTCTTCCTCGTATTTCACAAACAAAATCTAGAAGAGATTCGTAAGAAGCTAAAACGTAGCCTAAAGGTTGATCATGAGGCTCTGTTAGTGGAAAAAGTTAACGAAATGGAGATCGCTTTTGCCACAGAGAACACCGGCAAACTCTTCGAGCTCATCCGTGCCACTGGTCCCAGGCGACCGTCCGTCAGTGAAGCTACTAGCGAAGCAGATGGCACACTAATCTGTAATATGTCCAGAAGGTTAGAGCGCTGAGCGGCACTCTTTGGTGGTCAATTTAACTGGCCTCCTGCTTCTACTGTGTTGCTGCCACAAACTTATGATGTAACGACCTGGTCGGCAGATTTGGAACCACCCACTGAGACTGAGGTTCGCAGTTGCATTTCCGCTCTCAAGCGTAATAGATCTGTTGGTCCACAAGATCTCGTGCCGTCACTTTTCGCAAAAGATCGAAAGACGTCGGTAGATGCCTTGACTCAGTGGTTCAGACTTGTTCGGACGACGGAGACCATCCCGCATATTCAAGAAAGCGGTCTTGTGCTTTCGCGAAAACCGTAGAGGGATCAGTTTGATTCAAGATATTATAAGGATTCTGGCACCCTTTGAACTTCTCTGACTTTCTGCAGATCGAGAGGCAAAATTAAGACAGAACAGGTAGGGTTTTACTGTGGGTGGGGGTGCATACATCGAAACTTTACACTTCATTGAATTCTAAAACAGCGTCATGTGTAACAAGGGCCAACAATATCTGCATTCCCCGACTATGGAGGTGAGCACAATCATCATAAGAGCAGCGAATTCCATTTTTGCTTCCATCTCATGGTGATACACAAAAGATAAATTAGACAACAACTAGACGCCCAGGTTTTTATTCAAGTCGATTTTCATGATCACTACTATGCAGAATACGCTATGAATCACAAAGACATCGCCAGAATCCCCACCGAGTGACATATTGCGCACTTACTGACATTTAATGGGAGACTCCAGTCGTCCGATCAACGCTTAATCGCGTCAAGATCAATCTGTAGTGCACTG